>JAPYKE020000607.1:37500-146770 GCA_028554795.2 Sinohyriopsis cumingii | reverse complement strand
TGTACCTCAAGAATTTCATGCCCGAGAACAAACTCGCCATCATATGCTCTCATACTCACCTGTCTCTCAGTCGTCCAAATTCCGCGAAAGCTCTGCTTTGGTTACATTACTTGTAGATAAGGGACGAAAAATGGGTTAAACATGTTAGAAACGTGGAAGGAAAACAAATTGGAATTCTTGGAAGAATTGAATGAATAAACCTACTAACGACGCTGGATCTGTCAGTATTTCTGGGTCTAATGTAGGAATTCGATAATATTTGCACACCCAAGGATACAGCGAACAAACATCGATGTACTTGATTTCTTCTTTATCAGATTTGTCCACGTCGTACAGCATACGTGTGGCATTCGTTCGTCATCCAAATAAAATGTCGGATGAGTTAAGAGGTTTTGATGTGCACCACGTCGTAACTTTTGGCAATGCGTTTAATATTTCGGGAATGGTTTTGACATGTCGATCGTACTCGTACTTCCTCATTTCTACCACATGTATCCTTGTTTTTCTACTCTCACATCGACCTGGAACACATTCCTCAAGACAAAGGTGGTATCAAATGCTAATTGTTGCCTCCCGCCGATTTGTACTATCCCATCTTACGCCATCATTGCCAAGAAAAACTGATGTTTCATCTATGCCGTACGTGCGTACAAACCTATGTTCTGACTTGACGTACCACCTAGGAAGAGCGTACTGTGACAGGTGGGTCCGCATGATAAGTGGGTTCGTGTTTTCTTGCTCTGGATTTCGTATACGGTTTGTTTAAAGTCTACGAACATTGGCGCTTTCCAAACAAACGATACAGAACTATCAGAGAAACATTCGAGACGTAAATGTATGTAGGGACTAAAAGAAAATTACAGCGTGTCCCTAGAAATCCTGGACCACACATCTATTGAGTATGCTGCACATTGACATGTTTTGGCAATTTCGGTTTGTGACTTAATGATGTACATAGGCATTGAAATCTTTCCTATTTAAGTATGTGTATATTTTTAAAGTTTTTTGGACACACATTAAACGTGTATCTAAAAATATACAATCTCGCGTGATGTACATGTTTTTCAATAATTCTTAACACCCGTGTTATGGCTACACATTCCTCCTCTTCCTCTTCTGCACTCAGGGTGATTGAAGAATCATTAGATCATCAAAGTTGAGAGGCACTATCTTCGCGATCCCTTTAACATGTTGAGTCCTGCACTACGTGGTTCAGCCGAAACCGAATTTGTCAAACAAGTTGATCGAACACAAAGCATATTTCTGTGGTTTTACAAAGTGGCGTTCGGCTTACATCCTACAGCAAGAAACTCAAGGAGAATCTACTGTCTTTGTCAAAGGCATTCATTGTAAGGACGATATAATTGTGTCTGACTCGATTCAAACATGTTCAATGACATGTTTATAGAAAACAAAAAGGAAATTATCATTCAGTTTTTTCGCATAGGGCATAATCCTAATGCCAGCATCATTTATATCATACAAAGAATTTGTAAGAAACTAAAATATACCATACCACCAGTCGCAATTCCAATTACGTGGTCTTGTTGAGGTCCAAGAGAGAAATCGCAAGTACAAATGTTAGCCAAACAGTCAGCAGTGACTTCTCAGTTGCATTATACGTTCGACAATGCCACTCAAACACCTCGTGCCTATTTATGCGTCGATTTAAAAACCAAGCGCTCCAGATTATTACCGATTTCGGACCCATCTGTTTCACCACTGGTGCCAAGATGGAGGGCCTGTCCTTTATACGTCCTCAGGATAGAAGTGAAGATGTATTCTGCTCTTTGTCAACTATTAAAACGGAAATACAAACCTCGAGAGAATATTTCAAACTTGATAAATTATTTTTTTAGGTTTATCTACAATTCAATAGGACTAATTTCCTCAGCAGTCATTTTTCTTATTCAATAATTTAATAATCTGAAACCCTTCTCCATATATATATGACGTGTGACTGGTTTCAGATATATTTGAAATTTATGTCTGACGTTGCAACGGCTTTCGCCGTTTTGCTGCGCTAAGTTCCAGTGTAAGCAGATGAGCTAATTGAGTATCTTCCATTGCTTTAGTCCAACTACGCTAGTGATTACTGATATTTGTTTTTAGTGGTTTCATATCCCGATTAAATGCTTTTAGTGTGAGATTATTATGCTGCCATAGTGCGCTAGAAATATTGGACTTTATTGTAGTGCATGTTAGTATGAAAGTGTTAGACTAAGCTACTCTGATATGTATGAACAATACTTCCAAAACAGGATAGGAGATATGCCTGTTAATTGTACTGATAGTTCCGTTGAACCTTTTCAACGCAGTTTCTTCTTTGAAATCATAATTCAAAATAGTATTATTATAATTTTATTTTTTTTAAATATTTTTATTATACCTATATGCAAAATACAGCTGAACGTTATCGGAATATCAGCTTTTCTCTGTCACGTTCGATTTTCGATTACATTCTAGAACTACAAAGTTGGTGAAACGATACAAATTCACTGAGTCTAAACTTGACGGTCTAGTTTTTAAACAATTGGCTATTTATGTATTTTAATTCATCGCTTCGTCATCAGCAATATACTGAGATAATTTTAACATGGAATGTTGTAGGTATGAATCACGTGCAAAAGCAAGCAAACAATCACTACTACTACTACAAATACTACTACTACTACTAAAAATACTGCAACTGCTAGTAGTAGCAGTGTAGTAGTAGTAGTAATATTAATATTTCCTACAACTTCCAGGAAAGTCGGTTGACACAAATTGTATCTTTCTCTTTCCGACAAACGAGATTTTGCACTTTTGTTTAGCAAATACTGTCTTGGGATATTGTATAACCTTGGGTGCAACCAAGGTCATGTCATGGAGCCGAGTTGACGGATCTATGATGGAATAGTTCGTGAAATGCAGATCAAGGAGAAAGAATTTGATAAGCTCTTATAGTCATTTTACCGCTAAATATCGAAAAATAAATTGCTTGATTACCGTTTTCATTTATACAATGCAATCATATTGCCTAACTCTTTAACTTAAAATAATACGGTATTAAGGTAGTTTGACAAGTAAACTATTCACTAGACGTTTGGTGACATACAAATATAATTCACACAAAGCGCGTCGATATTACACAGTAAGGGTATAGTTTTACTGTCCTAAACGTGCACAATGTAAATTACGTCAAAGCCCCCTAAAAGGATGTAACATTCTGGGCTCAAGATGATCACATACAAATTTAAAATCAATTTTTAACATTTTAATTTAATTTGAAACACATGGAGACATTCTTATAATGTCGGCATTCATCAAGTATTTTAACCGTATGTTTGTGTATCTGCCATATTCCGGTTTAACCCTCTATTTGTGTATTTGTGTATTTCCAATTATCAAACTGAATTCTCTATTTGAGTATCCGCTATCATAAATATTTCTTTAACTGCTGTCATTTGTTTATCACTCCATTTACTTATCTTTTATCACCTAGTTTAACATTCTAGTTGTGTATCTGCTCTCATCTAATTTAACCCTCTGTTTTTATGTATGCTGTCATCTAATTTAATAATCTGTTTGTATATGCGCTGTCATCTAGTTCAACCCTCTATTTTTTGTATCTTCTATGCTCTAGTTTAACCCTTTATTTGTGTATTTGCTATACTTTAGTTTAAGTCTCTATTTCTAGATCTGTTATCATCCAATTAAAACCTCTGTTTTGTGTCTGCTATTGTCTATTATAACCTCTATTTGTGTAATTGCTATCGTCTATTGTCGTCTCTCTATTTGTATAACTGCTATTGTTTATTGTAACCCTCTATTTGTGTAAATGCTATTGTTTATTGTAACCCTCTATTTGTGTAAATGCTATTGTTTATTGTAACCCTCTATTTGTGTAAATGCTAGTGTTTATTGTAACCCTCTATTTGTGTAAATGCTATTGTCTATTATAACTTCTATTTGTGTAATTGCTATCGTCTATTGTCATCTCTCTATTTGTATAACTGCTATTGTTTATTGCAACCCTCTATTTGTGTAAATGCTATTGTTTATTGTAACCCTCTATTAGTGTAAATGCTATTGTTTATTGTAACCCTCTATTTGTGTAAATGCTATTGTCTATTGTAACCCTCTATTTGTGTAAATGCTATCACTTAGTTTAACCTTCTATTTGCATATGAGGTATCATCTAGTTTAATCCACTCTTTTTGTTATCAGCTAAATTAACTCTGCATTTATTTAACTCTCCATTTATTTATCTTCTATCATGTAGTTTAACACGCCATTTCTGTATTTGCTATAACTGTGTTTAAATATATATTTCTAGATATGTAGTCTTCTAATTTAGACCTATTTTTGTATCTGTTATCGTATATTGTACCCTCTATTTGTGTAAATGCTATTGTCTATCGTAACCCTCTGTTTGTGTATCTGCTATTGTCTATTGTAATTCTCTATTTGTGTATCTGCTATTGTCTATTGTAACCATCCATTTGTGTATCTGCATTTGTCTATTGTAACTCTCTATTTGTGTATCTGTTATTGCCTTTTGTAACTCTATTTTTGTATATCCCATAGTCTTATGTAACTCTCAATTTGTACAACTGCTATAATCTACTTTAACTCTATTTCTGGATCTACTATCATTTAGTTTAATCCTCTGATTATGTATCTGCTATAATCTGGTTTAACCCTCCATTTGTGTATCTGCTATAATCTGGTTTAACCCTCCATTTGTGTATCTGCTATAATCTGGTTTAACCCTTTATTTGTGTGTCTGTGATAATCTGCTTTTACCCTCCATTTCTGTGTCTGCTACAATCTGGTTTAACCCTCCATTTGTGTATATTTAATAATCTGGTTTAACCCTTTATTTGTGTGTCTGCTATAATCTGGTTTAACCCTCCATTTGTGTATCTGCTATAATCTGGTTTAACCCTTTATTTGTGTGTCTGTGATAATCTGCTTTTACCCTCCATTTCTGTGTCTGCTACAATCTGGTTTAACCCTCCATTTGTGTGTCTGCTATAATCTGGTTTAACCCTTCATTTGTATATATTTAATAATCTGGTTTAACCATTTATTTGTGTGTCTCCTATGATCTGGTTTAACCCTCCATTTGTGTATCTGCTATAATCTGGTTTAACCCTTTATTTGTGTGTCTGTGATAATCTGCTTTTACCCTCCATTTCTGTGTCTGCTACAATCTGGTTTAACCCTCCATTTGTGTGTCTGCTTTAATCTGGTTTAACCCTTCATTTGTGTGTATTCAATAATCTGGTTTAACCCTTTATTTGTGTGTCTCCTATAATCTGGTTTAACCCTCCATTTGTGTATATTTAATAATCTGGTTTAACCCTTTATTTGTGTGTCTGCTATAATCTGGCTTAACCCTCCATTTGTGTGTCTGCTATAATCTGGTTTAACCCTTTATTTTTGTGTCTGCTATAATCTAGTTTAACCCTCCATGCCTATCTGCTATAATCTGGTTTAACCCTCCATTTATGTATCTGCTTTAATCTGGTTTAACACTTTATTTGTGTGTCTGCTATAATCTGGTTTAACCTTTTATTTGTGTGTCAGATATAATCTGATTTAACCCTCTATTTGTTGTCTGCTATAATCTGGTTTATCCCTCCATTTGTGTGTCTGCTATAATGTGGATTAACCCTGTATTTATGTGTCTTCTATAATCTGGTTTAACCCTTTATTTGTGTATCTGCTATAATCTGGTTTAACCCTTCATTTGTGTGTATATTGTAATCTGGTTGAACCCTCCATTTGTGTGTCTGCTATAATCTGGTCTAACCATCCATTTGTGTGTCTGCCATAATCTGGTTTAACCCTTTATTTGTGTGTCTGCTATAATCTGGTTTAACCCTCCATTTGTGTGTCTGCTATAATCTGGTTTAACCCTTTATTTGTGTGTCTGCTATAACCTGGTTTAAACCTCCATTTGTGTGTCTGCTATAATCTGGTTTAACCCTCCATTTGTGTGTCTGCTATAATCTGGTTTAACCATCCATTTGTGTGTCTGCCATATTCTGGTCTAACCCTCCATTTGTGTCTGCTATATGGTTTAACCCTCCATTTGTGTGTCTGCTATAATCTGCTTTTACCCTTTATTTGTGTGTCTGCTATAATCTGGATTAACCCTCCATTTGCGTGTTTGCTATAATCTGGTTTAACCCTCCATTTGTGTGTCTACTATAATCTGGTTGAACCCTCCATTTGCGTGTCTGCCATAATCTAGTTTAACCCTCCATTTGTGTGTCTGCTATAATCTCCTTTAACCCTTTATTTGTGTGTCTATTATGATCTGGTTTAACCCTCCATTTGTGTGTCTGCTATAATCTGGTTTAACCCTTTATTTTTGTGTCTGCTATAATCTAGTTTAACCCTCCATGTCTATCTGCTATAATCTGGTTGAACCCTCCATTTATGTATCTGCTTAAATCTGGTTTAACCCTTTATTTGTGTGTCTGCTATAATCTGGTTTAACCTTTTGTTTCGTGTGTCTGCTATAATCTGGTTTAACCCTCTATTTGTTGTCTGCTATACTCTGGGTTATCCCTCCATTTGTGTGTCTGCTATAATCTGGTTTAACCGTGTATTTATGTGTATTCTACAATCTGGTTTAACACTTTTTTTGTGGGTATGTTATATTCTAGTTTAACCCTCCATTTGTGTGTCTATTGTAATCTGGTTTAACCCTCCACTTGTGTGTCTGCTATAATCTGGTTTAACCATCCATTTGTGTGTCTGCCATAATCTGGTTTAACCCTCCATTTGTGTGTCTACTATAATCTGGTTTAACCCTCCATTTCTGTGTCTGCCATAATCTGGTTTAACCCTCCATTTGTGTGTCTGCTATAATCTGCTTTAACCCTCCATTTGTGTGCCTGCTATAATATGGTTTAACCCTCCATTTCTGTGTCTGCTATAATCTGCTTTAACCCTCCATTTGTGTGTCTGTTATCTTCCTGTACACGTTTTCAGCACTTCGGTATGTGGGGCTTTCTATTTGTCATTATGTTAGGCCGTACAGTATTCCATGTAATTAAGCATGTTCAGTGAATTTGAAGTTTGTGTTAGTTTGTGTGCAAATAATTGGCCAATCTTTTGGATCTCACATTGTCATATTCATATGATGTGATCGATCTTCGATAAACCTAGGAAGTTCACCTTCTATTTTACCTGCAAGAACTTAATATATGCCTTTTTTCCTACGGTACATTATAATCAATGCATGACTCTCAATTAGAGATTGTTTGAAGGGTAGAAAAATTTAATAAAAAGTGAAATATTAAACGTGAATAAGAATGTATTCATACGTGAAACAAAATTTTAATTATAAATCTAAGATCATGAAGTCGCGTTTGATTGAATAAATCATTGATTAATTTCTGCTTAACACCACTTCAACACATTAAGTGGATATCAAAGCAAAATGATGGAGAAGTGTGATAAGGGCATTTCAGGTCTCTCGTCCCTGTATACAGAATTGATGCAACAGATGCCAAGGCTTATGCTTTAGAAAACAGCAACATGGCAACGGCATTTGTAATAACGAATAATGTAAATCCAACTTGTTCGAGATAACTGTTAGTCCGGGTGACGACCATGCCTTAAATGTTGTCTCGGAGTCATGTTGCCAACCATATGGACATAAGGCAGTATTGATAGCCAGTCCGATACTGATATTGACCCAGGTCTCACTGAGCTTAAACGCCCACCACGAACTCACCCAAGACATTCCGATTCACTTCGAAAACAATAATGTTGTTCGCGTGTATTATCGGCTGCTAGGGTGCATGGGCCGACAGCAGAATATTGATATAGGCTTGCAGATCTCCTGAAAATGCTTTACTATGGTGCACACAATTTTCACTTTTGTCAAGGGTATCTTGGCCAGGCAAAACAGTCTGTAGTTTCTTTCAAAGCACGTGTAGAATGGATTGATGGTGATACAAAATACATATGCCTTACTATCATTCTCTCTAATAAGGTGCGATTGGTGCAATGCACTGGTGGACTAACTAGATTCATTGATTCGCCTGTACAAAACTCGTAACTGTTTTAAATGAACAGCGCAATTAAAAGTAATGTCACATCACGAAATTAAGGTTGATCTTAGAGCAAATAGCTTGTTAAAATAAAAGGTGTGATGAAAGAACGAGTGTGGGTTAATATTGAGGCTCTCCCGTCCAATTTAATAGGAAATTTCCCCTTGCAGCTAAATAAAACGCAGTTTAACGTGGCCAATGCAAAAGACAATATCGACAACATTAAAATTGTCCACGTCAGAGGACGCGAACATACAAAAATGCGATGGAATATTTTGGCGGTTGGCGAGAACAAACGGCCCCAAAGCGGGAAAAAGAATGTTTGGCTTAGGTCTTCCCGCTGAAAAATTTCAATATACTATAACAAAATCAGTGAAATACTTACGAGTGGTCTCCATGTAAGATGAAAGTGCGTCGTTAATTCCCCAGGGAAACCAGCATCGTTAACTTCGATTCAACAATAGGACTTGAAACTCATTGAGTCGCATGCAGGCTAACATATACAAAATTACCCTTGATATTTACGTACGCGCGAGCGCTGCGACACGAAGTGGCGCTGAGAATTTAATCGGGCAAAACCAATTTAGGCGAGATGAGTAACCGGGTTATTGGTGCTGTGAGCCTGTGATTTTTGCGATCTAACCGGAAAACTTCAAACTTTCATCGTAGACATCAACGAAGTTGTTTTGAAGCCGACATAAGCATGTCAAACACTCTGGCCGAAATCGCAAATAAATGGAATTAAAGACACCTGTCTATCGATTGCCTTTTTAAAAGACTACGGCGTCGCTACTTAGGCCATAACACAACAATATGTGGACAAAAATGCCTACCGTGTGCTCTCTTGTTATACTCTCATCGACGTGCATAGTAACTTCATGGAGACAAGTTAAAAAAAATACGGACTAATGAAGCAGATGAATTACTAATTAACTAGACGACATGCCTTCCAGTTTCATAGAAATGGGTTTGATATACCTGAAAGTTGCTTCGTAAAATGTGTTCGGTCTGGATAATATTTGTTTATTCTGACCGAACGGAAAGGAGAAAGTAAATGCTGTTAAATGATAAGCGGTATCTTGTTTTTCTTGTCACCAATATCACGTATTTACAAACTGACAATGCTACAGAAATTTTCAAATATACTTTATCAACATCATTTGTCAGCGGAGATTGCATTCACTTTGATGTCCATACAGAAGGGTACTTAATGGTTTTTGGCATTTGTGTTTAAGTTTTATCATTACATATACGTGATGGATTCTGAACAGATACACGATGATGTTACGGAATTTGCAGGTAAGTTAGTAGATCAGATGACAGACGATGCTAGCATTGATTCGGATTGTGTTCCACTCATTGACAAATATATGTGTTAGAATGGTATTAACTTTACGTCATAAAATAAACTTAAATGTAGTCTACGCGAAGGTTGTAGACAAAATGACCATTATAACCACCCTGATGAACCACTACCAATTTGAGCCCAGCTTGGAATCATCAAATTAGCACGCGCAAACGTCCAGGCCCTGCAATATACGTCATTCTGCAATGATGAAGTTGAATTCTCCGACAAATCCATAGGGACAAAGTTTTCTGCTGATTCAATTAAACCAATATTGACTCAAACAAGAAACACAATAGCTCTAATAATATTCATTAACAAGACACGTGTTTGCATAACTGTTTTAGCACGAAAACGAGAAAGATCATTGAGGACACCAAGAAGTGGCGTAACCAAGGTAACTCTATGTGAAAAAGGCACCGTACAATAAACAATCAGGGAAGATTTTGTTGTGTATATTTATATTTTTGTGTTTGACTTGTATTACTGATTGTAAATTGTAATGGTCATTTAGAAACAACATATTCTATAGCTAAATTTTGTCCATGGTCTATTCTGGAATAGTGATGGTTTAAGTAGTTTGTTTACAAACTTGACAATGATCCAGGCTACGGTGTGGGCTAGTTTTCATTGGTATAATTGAGTATTGCGACTTATGTCACACGAGGATCATTGCGAAATACGTCATATGAGGATGAATTACAACACAGAGTTATAATCGAGTCGTAAAGATGTTCATAAGAGGAGAACTTAACAAATATTCCTAATTAGTATTTTTATTACTGTTCTTGTTTTGCTTTCATAATGCATAAGTGTTTTATGTTCTTTGTTTAGATATAATTTGAGATAAATCGCTTATTCAAATTATTTTGTTCAAATTATTTATTGGGATTACAAAGTGTTTGTTTGAACTAAACACTATTTTTGAGATTATTGTGAATTAATTCAAAGGTAGTTTGGACAATGCCATTGTGATACATCACGATTGTTGGTACATCAACAAATATTCCTAATTAGTATTTTTATTACTGTTCTTGTTTCACTTTCATAATGCATAAGTGTTTTATGTTCTTTGTTTAGATATAATTTGAGATAAATCGCTTATTCAAATTATTTTGTTCAAATTATTTATTGGAATTACAAAGTGACTGTTTGAACTAAACACTATTTTTGAGATTATTGTGAATTAATTCAAAGGTATTTTGGACAATACCATTGTGATACATCACGATTGTTGGTACATCAGTATGCTCAAGACCTTGAATTGCCTCTGAACACTTTTTCGCTTGGACTTTTTCGTTTGGACTTGTGATGTTTTTGTGATCATTTTGGATTCAATTCAAAATACTGTAAGTTCTCATAAAATGTTCATTTTATAACTTAGAGTATAAAATACTTAGAGAATTAAACTATTTGTGATGTTTTACAAAACCTTTTGGTTTGGTTTCTTCTTGATCAATAATATAAGATCATATATTCTTAATAAGATAAATATTCCCCTTCAAGCTATTTCTGTGATTGCTTGGCAGTTGTACCAGTGAAGAAAAGTAATTGATCAGAACTGTGTGAGCTTGTTGCACCAAAACAAGGCCAACCGGTCGAGCACTTATATTTCATGGTGACTTATATATTAGCAGATATATGATCAACCCTCAAAGCTACCAACAAGAAAAATAACTGAATCGAAACAAAGAGTTGTGAGATGAAATCGCCATTATAGTTCTCATAAATAGAACATATTGCAGTGGATACCATTGGTGGACTCTCCATGACCATGACTGCTGACCTTGCTGCTGCTGGAATCGCGACAACTGCAACTAGTCGGAAGTACTGCTGGGGATATATCAATACTAACTGGTGAAGCTGGTGGCGATGCAAAAATAATTTATTTATGGATTCGTTCATGAATACGCTTTTATTCCGAAAGTCTTGCCGCCGCCCTAAATAGTCGCAACACAACTTCCAAGCTGTACTCTCGATCAATTGAATATAAAACGCTTACCATGGTCGACGTTCAAAACACGGTGGTGGCTGTAATGGAAAATCACTTACAAATCCACTTACTGATAAGGAACTATAGCGCTAGAGCCCCAAGGCAGGTAATTTATATACAGGCAGTAAAACTCGAGTAAACGAGTAGTATCATAATGGTCATGTATGAGACAACACTTACCTATCACATTTCCCACCCCTAAATCCATGACCAAGCTACCATGAGGACTCATGCTGGTTACAAACGCGTATGCCCACAAGTGTAAATAATCCACAATATACTAAAGTCATGAGGAATTTAGACGGATGCTATGCTTGGGAGTGCGGATAGTTGACAAGAGTTGCGGGAAACGCCCATTTTGACACTACTGATGGAGTAAGCATCTTCTGATCGCCAGACCAGCACCTAATCATCTGAATCCTTGTGGCTTGCTACGATAAGTTTGCAATGCATCAGGGAAGGTGAAGCGGAATTTATGTTTGGGCTCATCAGGTAGAACAAGATTTGTAACCTCCAAAATTTCTAGGTCTTTTTTACAGTTTTGACCATGTACCTTTCAACGTTGCCATTCTTTGTTATGATCAACAACCTAATACTTTTATTCGAGCCAAAAACGTCTGGAATACAAGTTGATACCTTAAACATTCCATGTGTTCTACTTGATATTGGCACGACCCTAATATCTACATCGCTTGATTGCGTGGGTATTCTGCGTCGACACCTTCGCGACTTTGCAACTAAGTGGAGACTACGATACTATGCTGATAAAAGCAATATTGTCAAACTTTCAAAGAGAAATATACTGCAAACAAAACTCGTTTACGTTCACAAAAAAGCAGAATCTTACAGTTCATCAGTAACATATTTTGAGGCTACGCGTTCCTCAGACAGTTCTAATAATAATGCTGGTGAAAGAGGAAGGTCAGTTTTGTATTCCCTTGTTCGGGTCGGTATTGGAAAGAATGGTAGGAATGCAGTAACAGTGCTAAAATCTGGACTAAAATAGTTTTTTCCAGATTTATGAGTAAATGCAATTATTGGTAATTTGATTCAGTAACAAATATATGACCAGGACATTTGTCAAAGAAAATCTGCAAGAAGAATTACAGGTGTTGATCAACACTCACCTAAAGAGACCACAATAAACAGACATGTATTCTGGTTTATTGAGGGATATGTTGATAAAATCGAATCAGGTTTATACAATCAAATCAGCAGAGCAAAAAGGTTTGTTTGCGTGGAAAATTGTATTCAACATAATTAATGTTAGATCAAATAATAGACTCAATAAAACTAGTAGACGCACTCTGGCTTTTCTGCCAGAACAATGGCATCTGTTTCATGTTTCTTGACACCATGTTTCAGCAGAGACTGAAAACTTTGCATGTATGCCTGACCTGACATGGCATGAGTCCTGCTCGTCTCGTATGATTGATTAGGGTTGATACAGAGAAGAATAAATGAACTGTAATAGTATACTTGACCATATGCTTCAAGATTAGATTAAATTTACGGACGCATTTCATTACTGAATAACAAACATATTATTTACAACTGTTACAATCCCGGTGTTGCGAGAAAGAGCCAACAGAAAAATTCATTCAAAACGTGCTAGTCAAATGTAAATAATTCCAGTTCTTCCAATATGTTTGCATATTACTTATGAACGTTAATCTTCATTGTTGTTCCTTTTGTATTTTCTTTCAGGTGATTTTTCTCGCTCACGTGATTATATATGTACGTTATATATGTACGTTTTCCTCAATTATTTCCATTTTTACCAATCAGCCTACATACTTTGCTTCCCACATACATACATACATACATACATACATACATACATACATACATACATACATACATGCATGCATGCATGAATGCATGCATACATACATACATACATACATACAACATACATGCATACATACATACATACGTACATACATGTATACATACATGTATACATTCATGCATACATCATGTATACATACATATATACATATCATACATACATACATACATGCATACATACATATATACATACATACATACATCATGCATGCATGCATGCATGCATACATACATACATACATATATGCATGCATGCATACATATATGCATACATACATACATACATACATACATACATACATACATACATACATGCATGCATGCATGCATGCATGCATGCATACATACATATGGAGATTTCTATATGGTTTTCTGTATTTGTATATCTCATTTTGTAAATGCATTAGTTGACGATGTATTTATCATGCTTGCGTTCTCGTCTATACCGTGTCTCATAATCTTATGATACGTATAATATGTATCATAGTAACCTGATATAATCTTTGTTAAAGAGGTAATTCAGTCATTTAGACAGCCAGTCATAGATAAATGCATGCACGCACGCATACGTGCATACAAGTATATATATATATATATATATATATATATATATATATATATATATATATATATATATATGCATAAATACATGTCATATAAAAAACTACATATAAAATTACACTGTTATAAGTTTTCCATTTCCTTTTCGTTGCTATTTCGAAGTTAATGTTAAGCACATAACAATATAGACGTATTAACTTTTCGAAATATTATCATCATCAAACAATTGTTAAAAGATCAGTGCCATTCTCAGCCAAATGATTGCAGATTTGCATAATTGCAGGTATTGAGATATTTCGTTTTGTCAATATGGTAGCTGACACAGCATTACTATTGTATTTTTGTCAATTTTCTGTTCTATTTTATGATCTTGTATTATCCTGAATTTGATTAATCTGCTACATACATACATACATACATACATACATGCATGCATGCATGCATGCATGCATGCATACATACATGCATGCATGCATGCATACATACATACATACATACATACATGCATGCATGCATGCATACATGCATGCATGCATGCATACATACATACATATGGAGATTTCTATATGGTTTTCTGTATTTGTATATCTCATCTCTGTTGAAGAGAAAATAAAGTCAGTCAGTCAGTCAGACATACATACATACATACATACAAGGCTATATTTAAAGTTTATTTTGTATTAGTTTTGTATATCATAATACTGGGAGAGAGAGAGAAAGAGAGAGAGAGGGAGGGAGAGAGACGATGAGCTCTTCAGAAACTAAGCTATACGAATAAATTTGAATCTTTTCGCTAGCAACAATGCAATGAGCGTGATTCTGAACCTTCAACAAATATTGCAATACAACAACAAATGTCATTGGAATGTTTACTTCCTATAAATATTACAAAATCAATGTATATTTATTTGCATCATCATTTACACAAAGTTCCTGGCAAGTTTCAAATGGAAAGAGCACAGAAATGTACGATCTCTACTATCATAGGTACCTCTTGCAAAAACCAATTAGCTTCATAAGGCCAAGATTTCTGTTCATATTTTCAGGTCTCAAATACTTACAAAAATGTGTGGCTAACGCTAAAGAAATAATACAATAATACTTTAATTTTACTAATTACATACAGTCTTAATAATTCTCGGTTGAATATAAAGTAAAGATTTTATTTTTGAGTTGCTGAACTTTAAGTTCATGTAAATAAGTATTGTGACAACGGTTTCCGTTTTAAAGGTTTTGAATATATCTTACCAGAAACATCAGACCCATATCTCTTTATCGTCACCTACATCCGGTTGTTGAATTAGATCACGGAAAATATTGAATAATAAATAAATAATTATTACTCTGCCCAAGAAATGATGACAAAATTAATCTTTTAAAATCTGGTAAATAAAATGAAAGCAATACAGCTGTGTATAATCTGCACGTGTGCCCAGTCTTGGAGTGACGACTACAAACAACTTTGGGTGCGAATAAACATAAGTTAATCCAGGCTACGACTTTTAACTGGGTATTATTTGTTCTTGCCTATGATAAATATTATTCCGGTAATAAGAGGAATGACCCCGGCAACGACTGCCAAACCAAAGCCCGCGCCTAGTGCATGGTCTGTTACAATAAATTCAGCTTTTGTTTTCACAGCAAAAATGATAGCTCCAATCAGAGTCAGTCCACCTGTAATGTAAAAATGCATAAGACAATGGTCATGAAAAAAAAACTTCAATCGCACGAACTGCCAGGAGTTAATAACGATACAAAATTAAATTTGCATCACCTCTTCAATTATTCGAATGTAAATAATTACATTTTAAATAATTACATTTTAACAAGAGTTTATTACTAACATAGAAAATCCGAACGTTTCACTGTTTGATGGCGAAACATGCATTACTCACGGGCAATCACTCTTCAAAAGAAATCTGATTAACCGTCATAACTTAACACGGGCAATCACTCTTGCAAAAAAGTCAGATTAACCATCATAAATTACCACGGGCAATCACTCTTCTAAGGAAGTCTGATTAAACATCATACGTTACCACGGGAAATCACTTTTCTAAGGAAATCTGATCAACCATCATAAATTACCACGGGCAATCACTCGTCTAAGGAAGTCTGATTAACCATCATACATTACCACGGGCAATCACTCTTGTAAGGAAGTCTGATTAACCATTATATTTTATCTGCAGTTGTTATTTGTGCATATTACGAATTTTGTTTTTATATCAGCCGTGTACTAGAATTGAAATTACGTGACAGTGTCTATCTAAGGAAACCTAATATATTTCCACGCCTTAATGGGTATCTGAAATAAACCAGTATTATTATTATTATTATTATCATCATCTCTCATGATTATTCCAGGGATAAAGGATCACATATGACCTTAATGTATGTATTTATGTAGTTATGTATGTATGTTGGTTGATGGAAAGGTAGGTAGGTAGGTAGGTAGGTAGTCATGTTAAAAGAGGAAACGTTTACCTGCTGCGATTGCAGATGCAGATGCCCCCAAAGACAGAAATACTTTGTCCTTCATAACAAATATCTTCAGCACCGCCATCGCTATTGCAGCTACCAGCAGAAGAAGTCCTATTATTGTTAGTGCTCGTGTGGCTTTTAAGAAATCTTTGCAAAGGAAACAAATATCGTTGAAAAGAATAGTATCGATTTTTATACAGTAATCTTTGAACTTAAGAGATTAGGACTAATCAAAGATTGGCTATTTTGGAGGGGAAAAAACAACATAAAAAATGTACACATATTGTTTTCTTGATGATCAAGGTTTGTGGGATGGTTTTAGGTAGGCCTCTTCCCAGCTGTGTAGATTTGTAAGAAAAGTCATAACAGCATTTTTCTTATGCAATGTTCGCTCGTTTTTAAACTTGGCCAGTAATATTACCCATATATCGCCATACTAATCCTTTCGGCGATCTTTAACCTGCCTGTTGTGCCTCTCTTTCTTTTTCTCTGTATATATGTTGTCTAACTTTATCACTTATTACTCAACAACATAGTTAAATTAATACATCATTTATAAGTTAATTATGTATTTATCAGAAACATCGAAATTAGAACAAAATGATTGTAAAATGAAATAATGAAAATATAAATAATTTTTAAGTTACAAATAATTCATTTATTTGAAAGTTCTCAAAATAAACTAAAGTCGTACATTGACAGTCAGTTCAAATTTTCAAGAAGTCGTCCATTTTTATTGTTCATCATATATAATATATAATATAATATGATAATATCATTATATATAATATTTTAGTAACTTTAGGAATTACGCATGAACATTTATTAAAAATTCATATCATTAAAAAGATCGTATGATGAGAAAGAATAAGATACAGTCGACGTAAGCATACATGACCACCGGTAGATTGTATGACGTGTGAATACATATTGTGTGCTTCACTGTACTTTATTTTATTTTCTCGTATCATTCAATTACACAAACTATAGCATCGCATCTCTAAATAACGTTAGCAAATATTTCAAGTCAGAAATCCCGTATATATCCAAAACAGTACTCCCATCCACGAGTAATGACAAAGGGGAGTGTTTGTGAAGTGGAAATTTTGTGATAATCTGAATCACATCGGTTAAAAAAAAGCAAAACAACCAAGATTATACCTTAAAGAAGATTTATTTTCATCATCAGTGTATACTTACTGTGCTTGTGGAAACAGTAAATCGATGAAAATGTTCTAATCATGTATCTTTATATTAATATTATCATCAATTTCTATCCTTGTTTCATTTTATCCGACTCGTTACCGCAAGCTTCTTATTACATAGTATGTCATATGCATGCGTTCTATTTTTATGACATTCGCATACGTTCTATTTTTATGACATATGCATGCGTTCTATTTTTATGACATATGCATGTGTTCTATTTTTATGTCATATGCATGCGTTCTATTTTTATGGGACCACTGCAAATGTACTAACAGCAGCCACGCTTGGCGCTCAGCATTGAGATGTTAGTGTTAGGACTGGTTGGCCTGGTGTTAGGATAATGTGACTGGGTGGGACATCATGCTTCATGTCTGCGGCATGATGCCCCAGTGCTATACATCACTATAAACTGCCACACTGCAGACATCGTAGCGATATAACTGAAAAATTGTTAAAGCTACGTTAAAAATCCTAATCATACACACACACACGCTATTTTTATCTCATATGCATGTGTTCTTTCTCATCTATAGCACACGCGTGTGCTCTACTTTTATATGTAATATGTCCGTGTTCTTCTGATTGTTGAAGTATACCCTCAGAGATTTCACCGAGGTTTTGTTTTTACTCTGCATGTTATATCTTACCTAACAAATCAGCATGCTATATCCATCCTGGCAAATCGGCATTTTATATCTTACCTGGCAACTCGGCATACACATCCTTAATATCCATGCAGTTATCTTCTTTATTAATGATGCTCTTTTGACAATATTTCCAGAGCCCGTAATAGAAGCTAGAAAATGAGAACCAGCTGGGTAGAGCAATGGCCACAATGTCGAGGATAAGTGCCAGGGCGGAACATCCCAAGGCTACGTAGTTTATCATCCCTTCCATAGTAAAGCTGTAAATGATAGTAACGTTGTAGGCTTATACAAGCATCCATCTACACACACACACACACACACACACACACACACACACACACATACATACATACATGCATACATACATACATACATGTATAATGTTATAGGTGCATCCATACATACAGACATACATGAAATTGATGTTTGCATTTAATCAAGTATCATGATTTGATTTTCTTGGAATTTTCATAAAATGAAATTTCTATTGTTATATCTTTAATATTTAAAATTTTCAAAAAATTCATATTTTTAGTACATAAATATTACAGTACGTTACCGTGCAGGAAAAAATATTAGTCATTCATCATAGATTGTACGCTAAGGTAAGCAACATTACAATTCAGGAAAATTGCATACGTTAGCAAAATTCCTCAGTACCTACATCTCCGGATAGAATATAGATATTGGAAATGTTATGTACTCTGATGTCAGATGGCATGAGTTCTTGCCCTACAGGCGAACCATTTCTTAAAACAGACTGCGTTATGAAACAAATCTCTTACGTTTTCTCCCAAAAGCAAATTTGCAGGGTCAATATGACACAGCACATACAATTAACTTGATGAATGTGTTTAGCTAACGTGTTCATGGCTCGGGCCCGAGCTAGATACGGTGCTTAATGATCTCGGTTTGTGCACGATTGATTTTAATGAGGTTTCCTTTTGATAACGACGAGGCAGATTGATCATCAGGAGGTGAATTCGGTTCTAAGTATCGAAAAATGCCAAAAGCTGAAATGATACAGAGACAACTTTCCTACTTGTTGAAATATGTCATAAGATGAAACTTTGCAGAAATTGATTTGTTAATAAGGCGCAAAATATGAAAATTTACCCAAACCTCATTTGGCGTTTGTTAATAAACGCGGTTAGATAAATTTAATCCTGATTGGCTGAGCTAAACAAGGGGTGCGCTTCTCAGGCTAAACTTCGTGTTTTATAAATGTTCTAAATTGCAATTGTAGTCAGTCCATGTTTTGCAAGAGGCGAATTCTTAACTTCGAAATGAATAGCAAGCATTTGTTTCTAGCTAAATATAAGTACATGTGGTGTGTATTGTAAGTCTTGATATACGATTATGTAAAAGGGTAAAGAGACGATTCTGAAAGAGGGAAAAGAGAGCAAGGCACCGTATCTTAGTTTCATACAATTTCTCTGTGATATGAGTCCGGGATAATTGTTTGAATTTATTTATCTAAAAATTTCATACATTATTTTATTGATAGAAATCTGAAGATACTTGCTTGAATTTATATGTCCTGAATGTATATGACTCATGTATTCTACGAATTTCATACATTATTTTCTCAATGAGAATCTTGATGTCATTGTTTGAGCCATTCGTTTACATGTAATATGCATCATGAAGGCTAGGAATTAATATTACTATCTCTGATTAATGTTTGTGCCAATGAAATGCTAGTTAGCAAATATTGAACTTAAGGCAGTGAATTTCGCGTATTTATTGTGTAATTAAGAGTGGAGTTCATTTAATCGAGAATCAGTTGCATTAACATCAGAGCGCCTGAGGACTGCCATTTAGTCCAGGAAGTGATTAATAGCCCACACGGCAGTACCTAATGGCTTGTTAAGAGACTAAGTTATGCTATAATACTGATTAATTGTTAAATAGTCTGTCAGAGAGACACATTAATCTTCCCGTACTATGTTCTGTACGATAGAATGTTTTGCTTATTTTAAACTTAAATACTAACACTATAGAATAATGTTTTTTTTAAAAATAAATATGCTAAAACAATAAAATAATGTTATTTTAAATTAAAATGCCAAAAATCTATAGAACAGTGTTATTATAAATTACAATACCAACAATATATTGAATAATGTTTTCATCAAACTAAAATACCATCACTATAGAATAATGTTATTTTAAATTAAAATACGAAAATATAGGATAATATTTCTTTGATTAAAACGTTTAGGCAATTGTCAGACTTAGATCCAGGATTATGAAAATCGGTTTATGCAGACATTTTTAGCGTTTGGAATTAACATTAATCCGTTAGTCAGAGACTAGTAGATTTCACTAATGACAAAAATTGTATACCTAAATATTGCTTTGATAGATAAACGGTATATGTACCTAAATATTGCATTGATAGCTAAACGGTATATACACCTAAACGTGCTTTGATAGCTAAACGGTATACATACCTTAACGTGCTTTGATAGCTGAACGGTATATATACCAAAATATTGCTTTGATAGCTAAACGGTATATATACCAAAATATTGCTTTGATAGCTAAACGGTATATATACCTAAATATTTATTTGATAGCTAAATGGTATATATACCTCAACGTGCTTTGGTAGCTAAACGGTATGTATACCAAAACGTGCTTTGATATATAAACGGTATATAAACCTAAACGTGCTTTGATAGCTAAACGGTATATATACTTAAACGTGCTTTGATATCTAAAAGGTATATAAACCTAAACGTGCTTTGATAGCTAAACGGTATATATACCTAAAAGCGCTTTGATAGCTAAACGGTATATATACCTAAACGTGATTTGATAGCTAAACGGAATGTATAACTAAATATTGCTCTGATATTTATACTGTACGTATACCTAAATATTGCTTTGATAGCTAAACGGTACTTATACCTAAATATTGCTTTGATAGCTAAACGGTATGTATGCCTAGTTATTGCTTTGATAGCTAAACGGTATGTACGCCTAATTATTGATTTGATAGCTAAAAGGTACATATACCTAAATATTGATTTGATAGCTAAACGGTATGTATAACTAAATATTGCTTTGATAGCTAAGCGGTACGTATACCTAAATATTGCTTTGATAGCTAAACAGTACTTATACCTTAATATTGCTTTGATAGCCTAACGGTATGCATGCCTAATTATTGATTTGATAGCTAAACGGTATGTATGCCTAAATATTGCTTTGATAGCTAAACGGTATGTATGCCTAAATATTGCTTTGATAGCTAAACGGTGTATGTACTGAACATGCTTCGATAGCTAAACGGTATATATACCTAAAGGTACTTTAATAGCTTAACGGTATATATACCTACACATGTTTTGATATCTAAACGGTATATATACCTAAATATTGTTTTGATAGCTAAACGGTATATATACCTAAATATTGCTTTGATACCTAAATGGTATCTGTACTGAACATGCTTCGATAGCTAAACGGTATATATACATAAACGTGTTTTGATAGCTAAACGGTGTATATATACCTAAACATGCTTTGATATCTAAACGGTATATATACCTAAACGTGCGTTGATAACTAAACGGTATATATATACTGAACATGCTTTGGTAGCTAAACTGTATATATACCTAAACATGCTTTGATAGCTAAACGGTATATATACCTAAACATGCTTGATATCTAAACGGTATATATACATAAACGTGATTTGACAGCTAAACGTTATATATACCTAAACATTATTTGACAAATATTAAACTTAATAAGAACTTGCCTAAATTCGTTTCGTGCATAAGAAGATAAAATACATTTTAAAACAAAATTTTAGAATAAAATTCATTTATGTGAGGGTTTTTTTTCAGCTGCTTGGATATGTGTGTGCGTGTGTGTGTTATTTATTTAAAAATATTGAGGGAATGGGATGATTATTATTATTATTATTATTATTATTCTCATATTTGTTTCTCAGCACTGTATATACATGTATATGGTATCATCATGATATTCAAACTTTCCAAAGCCTTTCTCCACTTCCAATTCAAAATAAAGAACATTCACCCAACAGTGATAGCCTCGTTTGTTTCATTTAGCGATCTCTATCAGGAACGGCAACTCGTCCGAAACGCGTATTATGAAATAGGCATAGTCAGAGCGGCTTGTAATGTCCACCAATCTTTGGCCTACGACAAATCAAAGAGAAGACCTTGATAAATCGCGCAAAATATCCACTCAAACAAATAGGGCAAACCAATAAAACAAGTAGAATTTGTTTATATCCCCTCTCACATACCATTTCCAGGAAACAAAAAAGCGGACGCAGAGGCGAGAAACAATCTCAATGACCCCATGGGGAAATAACTATCGCCTAAATCTTCAAAGAAATAAATAGCATCATCCTGAACAAGAATATTGGAAAATGGGAAGAACAGTGAGACAAGTCAACTAAAAGCTGACAACTGTGCAAAAGAGAAAATAAAGCAATTAGGAATATAAAGTGCTCGACCTTCAAAACTCTATACGATATAAATATAATAAGTAGAATAAGAACAGGACGTGCAGACAGCTGTATTGAAGGGTTACCAAGTACAAACTCCCCCCACTGCCCGAATCCAAAAATATTCGAAAATGCTTAAGAACCTACCCATATTAGGAACAAGAAAGGACAGTATTACAAACCAAACAGAAAAACACCGGAGACAGAAGCACATACCCAGTTACGAGAAGCCAAAAACAAAATCTTAGGGCGGACATATAATAACTAATTGGTATTCATAAATAAAATAGGAAATAAATGGCAAATTTAAAACACTAATAGACAGATCCCTAACAATAACCGAAATACAGAAATAACAAGAATATAGAAACAGTAAATGAGCTCAGGAACGAAATAAATATAAAAGCTACAAACAGAAGACAGTCGTGGATTTATTTGTAAGGGACTACTTTACAGCAACGACTCAAACAAAAAACCGTGGTTGCATTCAGGTTCGAACTAGATTTGCAAGCTACATAAAAGGCGTAAACGTACAGGACTGCATTATAGCAATAATTTAATAAAGGAGAATGAAAAACGGTGTCAAAAACAAACCTAATATATAAAAACATTGGAAAACATTCAAATTAACATAAAAATAAAATTAAAATAAATAGAACTAAACAACACGCACCACTATCCACGAAACCCTAAAAATAATAGTGACTTTTAATATGAATCAGAGGAAAGGATAAAATAATCAATACAATAAATAATATATGGGATAATCTAAAGAAAAATGCAAACAAATAATAGTTTAAGGGATAAATATATATATATATATATATATATATATATATATATATATATATATATATATATATATATATATAATAAGATAAAATCAAAAAAAACAAATAACGCTAAATAACTAAATGATCAATTAAGTAAGAAATACAAAGACAACAGGAATGCGGGAAAAAGGGCAGATAAGAGCACAAATAAAGATCAAAATTGAAGCAGAAAACAACAACGCATAAAAGTGGAAAAACACGGCAGAAAAGTAGCAGCAATAGAGGAGATCAGTAAAAAGAAGAAAATAACAACAACAACGGAGACGGTAAAAATTATCAGACATAAAGAAGATCAGGAAAAAGAAAAAGGAAACGACAACGCAGAAAATGGCGGAGAAAGCAGAACGAAATAAGAGCAGAATAAGAAGAATAAAACAACAACAACGCAGACGTGAAATGTAGCCGACTTAAACAAGATCAGGAGAGGAAGAAAAAGGAGACAACAACATAAGAAACTGTGGAGAAAGAAGAAATAAAGAAGAACAGGAAAAGATAATGCAAAATGTAGCGGACATCCAGTGCTAAAATGAAAGAAGATACTAGGACAGGAAATAATAGAAAATAATACAAATTGCCACCACCCGCCAACAAAAAAAATTTAATAAAACAAACCTAGTTATATAGAAAAGAAACACCAACCCAACATCAGCACGCCCACCCCACCGGAACAAATATATTCATATGTAACACACAATCAATACAGCATATATATACATAGAATATATATAACTTACAGAACAGGAAGACAAAGTAAAATGTAGCGGACATCCAGTGCTAAAATGAAAGAAGATACTAGGACAGGAAATAATAGAAAATAATACAAATTGCCAGCACTCCCCAACAACAAAAAAAAAATTAATAAAACAAACCTAGTTATATAGAAAAGAAACACCAACCCAACATCAGCATTCCTCCACACCGGAACAAATATATTCATATGTAACACACAATCAATACAGCATACATAAACATAGAACAAATATAACTTACAGACATTATAGCACACGCACCAACACACCCACGCCAAAAAAGCACACACAGGTTATCATATAGGGCTTTCATTCTGACCCAAGAAAGTCGTCTTTGACAAAATCTTGTTTGGCCCTGAAAGGATACTAATTGGTTCTTTTTACAAACTCACAGCGTCGATATCGCGAAATTCAACGGCTATTGTAAGTCAAAATTACGGGGGGGGGGGGGGCATTTTGATTTCTGCACTTTGTTCTGATGGCCATGTGGTTAATTTAAACACAAACGTGTGGAAACTAACGAGTCGCACAAGGCAACAGGCGATACGTGGCATAATCCAATACTACTACAGATGAGCCTACTTTTAGGGTCCTTGTTTCCGTCTTACTCTCGAATACGGATAAGTTAAAAAAGAGTTGCCCTATTGCATATCCTAGCCTTGGTGTTATCATGTATAAAAATAAAATCCACTATCTAGGACAGGCCTCAACGCCCACCCCCTCAGGGCCACCAAGATCCCTCAGAAACAGAGATGATTACTCGCATTATTGCCAAACTATATGATTTGTGTGTGCGTTTGTCTGTTTTTCTGTCGTATACAACGAGCACATGCCTCCTCCTATACCCGTTTTATTGGCGATATTATGTTTGTGTTTGAAAATTCATAACCTTTTTATTTTGTTTTATGTCTCTGTGTGAGCACTCCTAACCTTTTCATTGGTTACAATATGTTTGTGTGTAATCACACCTAACCTTTCCATTGGTTATAATATGTTTGTATGTTAGCATTCCTAAACTTTTCAATGGTTACAATATGTTTGCGTGTGAGCACTCCTACCCTTTGCATTCTTTATAATATGTTTATGTGTGAGCACTCCTAAACTTTTCAGTGGTTACAATATGTTTGCGTGTGAGCACTCCACGCGTTTTCAGTGGTGATAGTCTATCAGTATGTTTTTGTGTATGTGTGAATATTCCTACTCATTTGTCTTCCAGCATTTCATGTTTGACAGCCTATAACTATGGTGTGTGCGTGAGAGAGAGAGAGAGAGAGAGAGAGAGAAAGAGAGAAAGAAAGAGAAAATATCCCTATCCTTTTCTATTTGCACGCCATGGGTGATAGCTTTTAAGTGTGGTTTGCAGATGTATAAATATTCCTACTCTGTAGGATCTAGCTATACATGTATGAGATCAAATATGTTTAAGAAGAAGAAGAAGAAGAACAACAACAAATTGACAAACAACAGAAACAACAAGAAAACTAAGAACATAAAACAAAATACCCTGCAAAGACAGAAAACTCGGAACAGAGAAATGAACATAAAAAAGAAAGAAGAAAGAGGTACGAATTTCCTTAAATCAAGAACATCATAATCGACCAATCACAAACAACCTCCAAAGAAAGTGAAAAGAAAAGAAAATAACAGACGTATATAAACTGACATATTACAAGGAGGTAGAAGATACAGAATATGAAATACAAGACATAGACACTCAATCTGAAATTGTACAAATATAGAAGAGAGAAAAAAAAAAGATCCGACAGGACAAACCCCTATAACACCAATTACACAAAACCATAATAATTGGCCAAAGTACTAATCAACTAGCAAAGAGAAGCACAGAAATACTAGCTGGAAAGATATAGCAAAGTTTATAACAACGCGTAAGCTTTCGGGTAAAATTAAAGTTAGGGATGGGGGTCGACTCGAATGGTTTGCAAAGTTCAGAAGTGGAAACTCCCCCCAAAAATATTATTTTTCATCCACGAGCCCGCGGTAAGAATCAAAATAAACGTCCAAGCGAAATCTTGTATAAACTTTCTGTTTCATGTAAGAATAAAACGTATTTGTGCATTCGGACGTTCATAACTACACCAACTACCTAGAAGACAGACTGCTTTGTTCTAATTTTACAGCTAGTGTAGAGACCTGGTTGCCAAGGTAACATTAAAATTAGAACGAGGACATTATTTTTTCTGAAATTCAATCTCAGCATTTTTAAATCAAATATTTAGGATAGACACATGCAACTTACATTAATAGTGCCATTTTACCCCCGCCTAACACTCTCTCTCTCTGGTATGCTACTGCGGTACATATCACTAAGCTATGGTACATGCGGCAAGAATCGTTTTCAATTGATGTGAACGTGACCTATCCAGGGAGAAAGACAGGTAAAAAATAAACCAGAGAAGTAAAGTAGACAAAAACGTATTTTGTTATGAAAGAGCATACATGTATAGCTCCTGGCAAATTAATCAAAGAAATATGTATCTCACAAATGGACCGAATAATTTGTATGATTTGTATATGGCAAATTTTTTCTTTCGTTGTTTTATATATATAAAAAGATAATTCGAGGCCAGATGAAATATGTATTTATGTTATACATCTGTTCAGTAAAATTACAAATCAAAATTAACATTTCGTGTAAATGAAAGGCTATTAGTAATGTTATTTCAAGATACAAAAGTCAAGTTTGGGAGTCAGTCTTGTGGCACATCCGTACAAACATTGTGCATTGTACATTTTATATTGAGGTTCTTAATTTCTACCTAACATTTAAGGACATCTTACCTTCAATGTATATTGACATTCATTTATTTACCTTTTGGGGGCCCCGAGTGGCCGAGTGGTCTAAAGCGCTTTCCGTTACGCATCACTGCCATCTCACCTCTGTCTGCGTGGGTTCGAGTCTCGGATTCGGCTAATGTGGGTATGTGAGAAAGCTTGCCGGTAGCTTCTCGTGGGTCGGTGGTTCTTTCCGGGGTTTTCCCGGGTTCTTCCTCCACCATTAATACTGGCCGCCATGTATAGCCTATCGTGTGCTGAAAAATGGCGTTAAACCCTACAACAACAACAACAACAATTTACCTTTTGGTCTGTCTTTTTTTAATTCATGGACAATTTGTAAATGAATGTCGAAAGCTAGCATATATATATATATATATATATATATATATATATATATATATATATATATATATATATATATATATATATTCCTATGCATATGCATATCCAATGTTAATGTCCCGAGTGACTATTAATTTAAGAAGAATAACAACAAAATCGTAAGTAACATTTTATATTTAAAATCTTAGCAAATATTTTCTAAACTCGTCAAAACTACATTACCTGGTGTCGCAATGAACCGGATTCAATACAATTCCAATGTAGCACCTCCTGCTGATAGTTTTCTTCAGAGTTTCAAATGCAAACCCACATTTCTGAAACAAATAAACAAAGTCACTGCAATTCGTAGATATGTGATTTCAAAACCCTGCTGCAAGCAAATAAATGTGTCCAATTATTATCTCTTATTTTGGAGCGCTAAATCGTTTCAACAGTTGGCAAATATTTGCATTTTTGTCTCTGTCTCATGCCTCCAAAGGCATACAAGAACTAAAATGCCCTGACATTATATGTCAAAATATTCCAATATTTCTTACCGTGAAATAAAATCAAACTTCTTTCGATGCAAGCGAGTCTCAAGCGTATTTATATAGGTTGTCCTGGAGTATGTCTGTCCAATAGAAAAGTTACAACTAAGGATGAAAAAAACAACAGGAAGTATTAAAACATTTCCACTTTGAAAATTATGTACTTCTTTCACCCGCCTGGAGTTTAATACAGTTCTACGTATTATTATCTTTATAAAAAGCTAATATCGGCAGATCATCAACTGAAAGACGCCACTTTAGGCAAAAGGTATCGTAACACTGTGATTGAATTCGAAACATTCCGGGGAGGAAAATCATAATTTTCAAGGAAAATAAATATTGAAACATTTCAGCAGTTCAGGGCAGAAGCTATCATAAGGAACACATGCAGTTAAATATCCCACAGAACAATATATCCAGAAATGTTTGACAAAAGGAAGATATTTATGGCAAATTTATGTCAATTTATGAAGAATGTACTAAGACGTGTATGTATGTATGTATATATGTATGTGTGTATGTATGTATGTATGTTATGTATGTATGTATTCTCTTGTATTGCTGTCAATAATTTTTGGTAATGTTGAGACTAAAATGAAGTTAAGGACTAGCATGTATGTACTAATTACGCATGTATATTTGTATGTACATATACTTGTATGTATATGTGCTTGTCTGCTATTCAATAATACCACTGTAGATATTATTAAATATCACTGAAAATAATACATTTGTAGACATTTTTAAATATCTTTGAAAATAATGATATTAATAACAATAGTACTAACAAATTATTATTCTTATCATTATTATTATTATTATTATTATTATTATTTAGCATATTTTGACAACTCATTGTAGTTCAATCCCAAATATTAGTCAGTTCCTAGTGATATACTCCTCACTAGAAGGATCTCCAGGCGTTGTTCTTGCCTTGGGGCGATGCTGCATTCCACGCATGCGTCAGCAATTTTTAAAAACAAAATGATCTGTTCTGACAGGGATCAATACTAAACAAAAACGAGTATTCTGCAGGATTTCATGCCATGGATCAAAAGAAGATTGATTTTACTTACCATCCTCATACCAAGGACAGTCAAAATAAATTTATTAATTACTAGCTAACGTCCGATAGTCAGAAATGTTCGGATGGTGCAAATATCCATATTAAATACGGTCCGACCCATTTTGTCCCCGTTGCCAGTAATGTCAAGGGAAACAATCGAGATCTCCTAGTTAATCTGCATCAAGCAGTAACTTCGATGTCCATTCTCAATAAATGATATTTCATGAACGTGTTTTGTGTGCTGGTTAATAATTCCTCATAGTCTACTTTCATTTGTATACTATTTCCTATACCCACTTTGAAGAAACTAATGAATGCAATTATACAGTACCTATAAAGGTCGATAAGAGATTGCAAACGAACGTCGTACCTTTTATACCGGGCATGTACAATCTAGAAAACTGGAACGTTATGGCATTCATATCGTAATTCCTTTTTTAAAGTTTATTCAACAACAATAACATGGTATCGTAAATTAAAGTAAACGTGACACACGAGCTAAATTATTAAAAGATTTTTCTGCACTTTTCAATTATACTTCGAAAATAGCATTGATTATGAGAGATTACGACATTTATTCAAGGCACTTTAATGTGTACAATGTGTTGGCTGTTTTCCTCTATCAGTGGCTATTCGTGGAAAGAACGAAATGATTTCAAATTAAACCCCTAATTTCTGAAATAAATAAATATAGTCACTGCAGTTCGTAGATAGATGATTTCAAAACCCTTCTGCAAGCAATAAAAGTGTCGAATTATTATCGCTTATTTTGGAGCGCTAAATCGTTTCAACAGTTGCTAAATATTTCCATTTTTTCTCTGTCTTATGTCTCCAAAGCCGTACCAGGACTAAAATGCCTCTGTATTATGTGTCAAAAGATTCCAATATTTCTCACCGTGAAATAAAAATTCTGATACCAGGAAATCTCAAGCGTATTTATACAGGTTGTCCTGGAGTATGTCTGTCCAATAGAAAAGTCACAACTCAGGATGAATCAAAACAGGAAGTATTTAAATGTTTCCAGCGTTGAAAAGTATGTAACTTTTCCACCCAGCTTTGGGTTTAATACAATTCTACATAATTATTTTTTCAAAATCCCATCCATTCGCCAATAATGTATATATATATATATATAATATGTCTGTGTATTATGTTTTTTACTTCAACAGTAAATATAACAATATTACAGATTAATTCATCTTCACTTATTATTATCTTTATAGAAAGATTATGATCGGCACGTGATAAGTTGAGAAACGCTACTTTTAACAAAATGTATTGCAACTGTCCTGTTACAGAATTCGAAACTTTCTAGGCAGGAAAATAAAATTTAAAATTTTTCAAAGAACAGAAATATTAAAACATTTCTCAGATTACTGACGTACGATGAGCGTTAAAGATAAAACCTACGGAGATATCATAGAGCTTTTCCGCATTTCAGAGCAAACGTTATCGATGGGATCACGTTAAAATAATATCTAGAAAGTTTGACAAAAGAAAGAAAATTATAACAAATTCATGTCAATTTATACGGACATGTTCTAAGATATATATGTATGTATGTATGTAGTATGTATGTATGTATGTACGTACGTACGTATATGTATGTATGTATGTATTCTCTTGTATTGCTGTAAACAATATTTGATAATGTTGAGACTAAAATGAAGTTAAGTACTAACATGTCTGTACTAATTACGCATGTATATTTGTATGTACATGTGGGTGTATGTATATGTGCTTGTCTGCTATTCAATAATACCACTGTAGATATTATTAAATATCACTGAAAATAATACAATTGTAGACATTATTAAATATCTTTGAAAACAATGATATTAATGACAATAGTACTAACAAATTATTATTATTATCATTATTATTATTATTTTTATTATTATTTAGCATATTTTGACAACTCATTGTAGTTCAATCCCAAATATTAGTCAGTTCCTAGTGATATACTCCTCACTAGAAGGATCTCCAGGCGTTGTTCTTGCCTTGGGGCGATGCTGCATTCCACGCATGCGTCAGCAATTTTTAAAAACAAAATGATCTGTTCTGACAGGGATCAATACTAAACAAAAACGAGTATTCTGCAGGATTTCATGCCATGGATCAAAAGAAGATTGATTTTACTTACCATCCTCATACCAAGGACAGTCAAAATAAATTTATTAATTACTAACTAACGTCCGATAGTCAGAAATGTTCGGATGGTGCAAACTTCCATATTAAATACGGTCCGACCCATTTTGTCCCCGTTGCCAGTAATGTCAAGGGAAACAATCGAGATCTCCTTGTTAATCTGCATCAAGCAGTAACTTCGATGTCCATTCTCAATAAATGATATTTCATGAACGTGTTTTGTGTGCTGGTTAATAATTTCTTATAGTCTACTTTTATTTGTATACTATTTCCTATACCCACTTTGAAGAAACTAATGAATGCAATTATACAGTACCTATAAAAGTCGATAAGAGATTGCAAACGAACGTCGTACCTTTTATATCGGGTATGTACAATCTAGAAAACTGGAACGTTATGGCATTCATATCGTAATTCCTTTTTTAAAGTTTATTCAACAACAATAACATGGTATCGTAAATTAAAGTAAACGTGACACACGAGCTAAAGTACTAAAAGATTTTTCTGCACTTTTCAATTATACTTCGAAAATAGCATTGATTATGAGAGATTACGACATTTATTCAAGGCACTTTAATGTGTACAATGTGTTGGCTGTTTTCCTCTATCAGTGGCTATTCGTGGAAAGAACGAAATGATTTCAAATTAAACCCCTAATTTCTGAAATAAATAAATATAGTCACTGCAGTTCGTAGATAGATGATTTCAAAACCCTTCTGCAAGCAATAAAAGTGTCGAATTATTATCGCTTATTTTGGAGCGCTAAATCGTTTCAACAGTTGCTAAATATTTCCATTTTTTCTCTGTCTTATGTCTCCAAAGCCGTACCAGGACTAAAATGCCTCTGTATTATGTGTCAAAAGATTCCAATATTTCTCACCGTGAAATAAAAATTCTGATACCAGGAAATCTCAAGCGTATTTATACAGGTTGTCCTGGAGTATGTCTGTCCAATAGAAAAGTCACAACTCAGGATGAATCAAAACAGGAAGTATTTAAATGTTTCCAGCGTTGAAAAGTATGTAACTTTTCCACCCAGCTTTGGGTTTAATACAATTCTACATAATTATTTTTTCAAAATCCCATCCATTCGCCAATAATGTATATATGTAATATGTCTGTGTATTATGTTTTTACTTCAACAGTAAATATAACAATATTACAGATTAATTCATCTTCACTTATTATTATCTTTATAGAAAGATTATGATCGGCACGTGATAAGTTGAGAAACGCTACTTTTGACAAAATGTATTGCAACTGTCCTGTTACAGAATTCGAAACTTTCTAGGCAGGAAAATAAAATTAAAAATTTTTCAAAGAACAGAAATATTAAAACATTTCTCGGATTACTGACATACGATGAGCGTTAAAGATAAAACCTACGGAGATATCATAGAGCTTTTCCGCATTTCAGAGCAAACGTTATCGATGGGATCACGTTAAAATAATATCTAGAATGTTTGACAAAAGAAAGAAAATTATAACAAATTCATGTCAATTTATCCGGTCATGTTCTAAGATATGTATGTATGTATGTATGTAGTATGTATGTATGTATGTATGTACGTACGTACGTATATGTATGTATGTATGTATGTATGTATGTATGTATGTATTCTCTTGTATTGCTGTAAACAATATTTGATAATGTTGAGACTAAAATGAAGTTAAGTACTAACATGTCTGTACTAATTACGCATGTATATTTGTATGTACATGTGGGTGTATGTATATGTGCTTGTCTGCTATTCAATAATACCACTGTAGATGTTATTAAATATCACTGAAAATAATACAATTGTAGACATTATTAAATATCTTTGAAAATAATTATATTAATGACAATAGTACCAACAAATTATTATTATTATTATTATTATTTAGCATATTTTGACAACTGATTCTAGTTCCATCCCAAATATTAGTCAGTTCCTATTGATATACTCCTCACTAAAAGGATTTCAAGGCGTTGTTCTTGCCTTGGGGCGATGCTGCATTCCACGCATGCGTCAGCAATTTTTAAAACAAAATGATCTGTTCTGACAGGGATCAATACTAAACAAAAATGAGTATTCTGCAGGATTTCATGCCATGGATCAAAAGAAGATTGATTTTACTTACCATCCTCATACCAAGGACAGTCAAAATAAATTTATTAATTAGTAGCTAGCGTCCAATAGTCAGATATGTTTGGATGGTGCAAACTTCCATATTAAATACAGTCCGACCCATTTTGTCCCCGTTGCCAGTAATGTCAAGGGAAACAATCGAGATCTGCTTGTTAATCTGCATTAGGCAGTAACTTCGATGTCCATTCTCAATAAATGATATTTCATGAACGTGTTTTGTGTGCTGGTTAATAATTTCTTATAGTCTACTTTTATTTGTATACTATTTCCTATACCCACTTTGAAGAAACTAATGAATGCAATTATACAGTACCTATAAAGGTCGATAAGAGATTGCAAACGAACGTCGTACCGTTTATATCGGGTATGTACAATCTAGAAAACTGGAACGTTATGGCATTCATATCGTAATTCCTTTTTTAAAGTTTATTCAACAACAATAACATGGTATCGTAAATTAAAGTAAACGTGACACACGAGCTAAAGTACTAAAAGATTTTTCTGCACTTTTCAATTATACTTCGAAAATAGCATTGATTATGAGAGATTACGACATTTATTCAAGGCACTTTAATGTGTACAATGTGTTGGCTGTTTTCCTCTATCAGTGGCTATTCGTGGCAAGAACGAAATGATTTCAAATTAAACCCCTAATTTCTGAAATAAATAAATATAGTCACTGCAGTTCGTAGATAGATGATTTCAAAACCCTTCTGCAAGCAATAAAAGTGTCGAATTATTATCGCTTATTTTGGAGCGCTAAATCGTTTCAACAGTTGCTAAATATTTCCATTTTTTCTCTGTCTTATGTCTCCAAAGCCGTACCAGGACTAAAATGCCTCTGTATTATGTGTCAAAAGATTCCAATATTTCTCACCGTGAAATAAAAATTCTGATACCAGGAAATCTCAAGCGTATTTATACAGGTTGTCCTGGAGTATGTCTGTCCAATAGAAAAGTCACAACTCAGGATGAATCAAAACAGGAAGTATTTAAATGTTTCCAGCGTTGAAAAGTATGTAACTTTTCCACCCAGCTTTGGGTTTAATACAATTCTACATAATTATTTTTTCAAAATCCCATCCATTCGCCAATAATGTATATATATATAATATGTCTGTGTATTATGTTTTTTACTTCAACAGTAAATATAACAATATTACAGATTAATTCATCTTCACTTATTATTATCTTTATAGAAAGATTATGATCGGCACGTGATAAGTTGAGAAACGCTACTTTTAACAAAATGTATTGCAACTGTCCTGTTACAGAATTCGAAACTTTCTAGGCAGGAAAATAAAATTAAAAATTTTTCAAAGAACAGAAATATTAAAACATTTCTCAGATTACTGACATACGATGAGCGTTAAAGATAAAACCTACGGAGATATCATAGAGCTTTTCCGCATTTCAGAGCAAACGTTATCGATGGGATCACGTTAAAATAATATCTAGAAAGTTTGACAAAAGAAAGAAAATTATAACAAATTCATGTCAATTTATACGGACATGTTCTAAGATATATATGTATGTATGTATGTAGTATGTATGTATGTATGTACGTACGTACGTATATGTATGTATGTATGTATTCTCTTGTATTGCTGTAAACAATATTTGATAATGTTGAGACTAAAATGAAGTTAAGTACTAACATGTCTGTACTAATTACGCATGTATATTTGTATGTACATGTGGGTGTATGTATATGTGCTTGTCTGCTATTCAATAATACCACTGTAGATATTATTAAATATCACTGAAAATAATACAATTGTAGACATTATTAAATATCTTTGAAAACAATGATATTAATGACAATAGTACTAACAAATTATTATTATTATCATTATTATTATTATTTTTATTATTATTTAGCATATTTTGACAACTCATTGTAGTTCAATCCCAAATATTAGTCAGTTCCTAGTGATATACTCCTCACTAGAAGGATCTCCAGGCGTTGTTCTTGCCTTGGGGCGATGCTGCATTCCACGCATGCGTCAGCAATTTTTAAAAACAAAATGATCTGTTCTGACAGGGATCAATACTAAACAAAAACGAGTATTCTGCAGGATTTCATGCCATGGATCAAAAGAAGATTGATTTTACTTACCATCCTCATACCAAGGACAGTCAAAATAAATTTATTAATTACTAACTAACGTCCGATAGTCAGAAATGTTCGGATGGTGCAAACTTCCATATTAAATACGGTCCGACCCATTTTGTCCCCGTTGCCAGTAATGTCAAGGGAAACAATCGAGATCTCCTTGTTAATCTGCATCAAGCAGTAACTTCGATGTCCATTCTCAATAAATGATATTTCATGAACGTGTTTTGTGTGCTGGTTAATAATTTCTTATAGTCTACTTTTATTTGTATACTATTTCCTATACCCACTTTGAAGAAACTAATGAATGCAATTATACAGTACCTATAAAAGTCGATAAGAGATTGCAAACGAACGTCGTACCTTTTATATCGGGTATGTACAATCTAGAAAACTGGAACGTTATGGCATTCATATCGTAATTCCTTTTTTAAAGTTTATTCAACAACAATAACATGGTATCGTAAATTAAAGTAAACGTGACACACGAGCTAAATTATTAAAAGATTTTTCTGCACTTTTCAATTATACTTCGAAAATAGCATTGATTATGAGAGATTACGACATTTATTCAAGGCACTTTAATGTGTACAATGTGTTGGCTGTTTTCCTCTATCAGTGGCTATTCGTGGAAAGAACGAAATGATTTCAAATTAAACCCCTAATTTCTGAAATAAATAAATATAGTCACTGCAGTTCGTAGATAGATGATTTCAAAACCCTTCTGCAAGCAATAAAAGTGTCGAATTATTATCGCTTATTTTGGAGCGCTAAATCGTTTCAACAGTTGCTAAATATTTCCATTTTTTCTGTCTTATGTCTCCAAAGCCGTACCAGGACTAAAATGCCTCTGTATTATGTGTCAAAAGATTCCAATATTTCTCACCGTGAAATAAAAATTCTGATACCAGGAAATCTCAAGCGTATTTATACAGGTTGTCCTGGAGTATGTCTGTCCAATAGAAAAGTCACAACTCAGGATGAATCAAAACAGGAAGTATTTAAATGTTTCCAGCGTTGAAAAGTATGTAACTTTTCCACCCAGCTTTGGGTTTAATACAATTCTACATAATTATTTTTTCAAAATCCCATCCATTCGCCAATAATGTATATATGTAATATGTCTGTGTATTATGTTTTTTACTTCAACAGTAAATATAACAATATTACAGATTAATTCATCTTCACTTATTATTATCTTTATAGAAAGATTATGATCGGCACGTGATAAGTTGAGAAACGCTACTTTTGACAAAATGTATTGCAACTGTCCTGTTACAGAATTCGAAACTTTCTAGGCAGGAAAATAAAATTTAAAATTTTTCAAAGAACAGAAATATTAAAACATTTCTCGGATTACTGACATACGATGAGCGTTAAAGATAAAACCTACGGAGATATCATAGAGCTTTTCCGCATTTCAGAGCAAACGTTATCGATGGGATCACGTTAAAATAATATCTAGAATGTTTGACAAAAGAAAGAAAATTATAACAAATTCATGTCAATTTATCCGGTCATGTTCTAAGATATGTATGTATGTATGTAGTATTTATGTATGTATGTACGTACGTACGTATATGTATGTATGTATGTATGTATGTATGTATGTATGTATTCTCTTGTATTGCTGTAAACAATATTTGATAATGTTGAGACTAAAATGAAGTTAAGTACTAACATGTCTGTACTAATTACGCATGTATATTTGTATGTACATGTGGGTGTATGTATATGTGCTTGTCTGCTATTCAATAATACCACTGTAGATGTTATTAAATATCACTGAAAATAATACAATTGTAGACATTATTAAATATCTTTGAAAATAATTATATTAATGACAATAGTACCAACAAATTATTATTATTATTATTATTATTTAGCATATTTTGACAACTGATTCTAGTTCCATCCCAAATATTAGTCAGTTCCTATTGATATACTCCTCACTAAAAGGATTTCAAGGCGTTGTTCTTGCCTTGGGGCGATGCTGCATTCCACGCATGCGTCAGCAATTTTTAAAACAAAATGATCTGTTCTGACAGGGATCAATACTAAACAAAAATGAGTATTCTGCAGGATTTCATGCCATGGATCAAAAGAAGATTGATTTTACTTACCATCCTCATACCAAGGACAGTCAAAATAAATTTATTAATTAGTAGCTAGCGTCCAATAGTCAGAAATGTTCGGATGGTGCAAACTTCCATATTGAATACAGTCCGACCCATTTTGTCCCCGTTGCCAGTAATGTCAAGGGAAACAATCGAGATCTGCTTGTTAATCTGCATTAGGCAGTAACTTCGATGTCCATTCTCAATAAATGATATTTCATGAACGTGTTTTGTGTGCTGGTTAATAATTTCTTATAGTCTACTTTTATTTGTATACTATTTCCTATACCCACTTTGAAGAAACTAATGAATGCAATTATACAGTACCTATAAAGGTCGATAAGAGATTGCAAACGAACGTCGTACCGTTTATATCGGGTATGTACAATCTAGAAAACTGAACGTTATGGCATTCATATCGTAATTCCTTTTTTAAAGTTTATTCAACAACAATAACATGGTATCGTAAATTAAAGTAAACGTGACACACGAGCTAAAGTACTAAAAGATTTTTCTGCACTTTTCAATTATACTTCGAAAATAGCATTGATTATGAGAGATTACGACATTTATTCAAGGCACTTTAATGTGTACAATGTGTTGGCTGTTTTCCTCTATCAGTGGCTATTCGTGGAAAGAACGAAATGATTTCAAATTAAACCCCTAATTTCTGAAATAAATAAATATAGTCACTGCAGTTCGTAGATAGATGATTTCAAAACCCTTCTGCAAGCAATAAAAGTGTCGAATTATTATCGCTTATTTTGGAGCGCTAAATCGTTTCAACAGTTGCTAAATATTTCCATTTTTTCTCTGTCTTATGTCTCCAAAGCCGTACCAGGACTAAAATGCCTCTGTATTATGTGTCAAAAGATTCCAATATTTCTCACCGTGAAATAAAAATTCTGATACCAGGAAATCTCAAGCGTATTTATACAGGTTGTCCTGGAGTATGTCTGTCCAATAGAAAAGTCACAACTCAGGATGAATCAAAACAGGAAGTATTTAAATGTTTCCAGCGTTGAAAAGTATGTAACTTTTCCACCCAGCTTTGGGTTTAATACAATTCTACATAATTATTTTTTCAAAATCCCATCCATTCGCCAATAATGTATATATATATAATATGTCTGTGTATTATGTTTTTTACTTCAACAGTAAATATAACAATATTACAGATTAATTCATCTTCACTTATTATTATCTTTATAGAAAGATTATGATCGGCACGTGATAAGTTGAGAAACGCTACTTTTAACAAAATGTATTGCAACTGTCCTGTTACAGAATTCGAAACTTTCTAGGCAGGAAAATAAAATTTAAAATTTTTCAAAGAACAGAAATATTAAAACATTTCTCAGATTACTGACGTACGATGAGCGTTAAAGATAAAACCTACGGAGATATCATAGAGCTTTTCCGCATTTCAGAGCAAACGTTATCGATGGGATCACGTTAAAATAATATCTAGAAAGTTTGACAAAAGAAAGAAAATTATAACAAATTCATGTCAATTTATACGGACATGTTCTAAGATATATATGTATGTATGTATGTAGTATGTATGTATGTATGTACGTACGTACGTATATGTATGTATGTATGTATTCTCTTGTATTGCTGTAAACAATATTTGATAATGTTGAGACTAAAATGAAGTTAAGTACTAACATGTCTGTACTAATTACGCATGTATATTTGTATGTACATGTGGGTGTATGTATATGTGCTTGTCTGCTATTCAATAATACCACTGTAGATATTATTAAATATCACTGAAAATAATACAATTGTAGACATTATTAAATATCTTTGAAAACAATGATATTAATGACAATAGTACTAACAAATTATTATTATTATCATTATTATTATTATTTTTATTATTATTTAGCATATTTTGACAACTCATTGTAGTTCAATCCCAAATATTAGTCAGTTCCTAGTGATATACTCCTCACTAGAAGGATCTCCAGGCGTTGTTCTTGCCTTGGGGCGATGCTGCATTCCACGCATGCGTCAGCAATTTTTAAAAACAAAATGATCTGTTCTGACAGGGATCAATACTAAACAAAAACGAGTATTCTGCAGGATTTCATGCCATGGATCAAAAGAAGATTGATTTTACTTACCATCCTCATACCAAGGACAGTCAAAATAAATTTATTAATTACTAACTAACGTCCGATAGTCAGAAATGTTCGGATGGTGCAAACTTCCATATTAAATACGGTCCGACCCATTTTGTCCCCGTTGCCAGTAATGTCAAGGGAAACAATCGAGATCTCCTTGTTAATCTGCATCAAGCAGTAACTTCGATGTCCATTCTCAATAAATGATATTTCATGAACGTGTTTTGTGTGCTGGTTAATAATTTCTTATAGTCTACTTTTATTTGTATACTATTTCCTATACCCACTTTGAAGAAACTAATGAATGCAATTATACAGTACCTATAAAAGTCGATAAGAGATTGCAAACGAACGTCGTACCTTTTATATCGGGTATGTACAATCTAGAAAACTGGAACGTTATGGCATTCATATCGTAATTCCTTTTTTAAAGTTTATTCAACAACAATAACATGGTATCGTAAATTAAAGTAAACGTGACACACGAGCTAAATTATTAAAAGATTTTTCTGCACTTTTCAATTATACTTCGAAAATAGCATTGATTATGAGAGATTACGACATTTATTCAAGGCACTTTAATGTGTACAATGTGTTGGCTGTTTTCCTCTATCAGTGGCTATTCGTGGAAAGAACGAAATGATTTCAAATTAAACCCCTAATTTCTGAAATAAATAAATATAGTCACTGCAGTTCGTAGATAGATGATTTCAAAACCCTTCTGCAAGCAATAAAAGTGTCGAATTATTATCGCTTATTTTGGAGCGCTAAATCGTTTCAACAGTTGCTAAATATTTCCATTTTTTCTGTCTTATGTCTCCAAAGCCGTACCAGGACTAAAATGCCTCTGTATTATGTGTCAAAAGATTCCAATATTTCTCACCGTGAAATAAAAATTCTGATACCAGGAAATCTCAAGCGTATTTATACAGGTTGTCCTGGAGTATGTCTGTCCAATAGAAAAGTCACAACTCAGGATGAATCAAAACAGGAAGTATTTAAATGTTTCCAGCGTTGAAAAGTATGTAACTTTTCCACCCAGCTTTGGGTTTAATACAATTCTACATAATTATTTTTTCAAAATCCCATCCATTCGCCAATAATGTATATATGTAATATGTCTGTGTATTATGTTTTTTACTTCAACAGTAAATATAACAATATTACAGATTAATTCATCTTCACTTATTATTATCTTTATAGAAAGATTATGATCGGCACGTGATAAGTTGAGAAACGCTACTTTTGACAAAATGTATTGCAACTGTCCTGTTACAGAATTCGAAACTTTCTAGGCAGGAAAATAAAATTTAAAATTTTTCAAAGAACAGAAATATTAAAACATTTCTCGGATTACTGACATACGATGAGCGTTAAAGATAAAACCTACGGAGATATCATAGAGCTTTTCCGCATTTCAGAGCAAACGTTATCGATGGGATCACGTTAAAATAATATCTAGAATGTTTGACAAAAGAAAGAAAATTATAACAAATTCATGTCAATTTATCCGGTCATGTTCTAAGATATGTATGTATGTATGTAGTATGTATGTATGTATGTACGTACGTACGTATATGTATGTATGTATGTATGTATGTATGTATGTATGTATTCTCTTGTATTGCTGTAAACAATATTTGATAATGTTGAGACTAAAATGAAGTTAAGTACTAACATGTCTGTACTAATTACGCATGTATATTTGTATGTACATGTGGGTGTATGTATATGTGCTTGTCTGCTATTCAATAATACCACTGTAGATGTTATTAAATATCACTGAAAATAATACAATTGTAGACATTATTAAATATCTTTGAAAATAATTATATTAATGACAATAGTACCAACAAATTATTATTATTATTATTATTATTTAGCATATTTTGACAACTGATTCTAGTTCCATCCCAAATATTAGTCAGTTCCTATTGATATACTCCTCACTAAAAGGATTTCAAGGCGTTGTTCTTGCCTTGGGGCGATGCTGCATTCCACGCATGCGTCAGCAATTTTTAAAACAAAATGATCTGTTCTGACAGGGATCAATACTAAACAAAAATGAGTATTCTGCAGGATTTCATGCCATGGATCAAAAGAAGATTGATTTTACTTACCATCCTCATACCAAGGACAGTCAAAATAAATTTATTAATTAGTAGCTAGCGTCCAATAGTCAGAAATGTTCGGATGGTGCAAACTTCCATATTAAATACAGTCCGACCCATTTTGTCCCCGTTGCCAGTAATGTCAAGGGAAACAATCGAGATCTGCTTGTTAATCTGCATTAGGCAGTAACTTCGATGTCCATTCTCAATAAATGATATTTCATGAACGTGTTTTGTGTGCTGGTTAATAATTTCTTATAGTCTACTTTTATTTGTATACTATTTCCTATACCCACTTTGAAGAAACTAATGAATGCAATTATACAGTACCTATAAAGGTCGATAAGAGATTGCAAACGAACGTCGTACCGTTTATATCGGGTATGTACAATCTAGAAAACTGGAACGTTATGGCATTCATATCGTAATTCCTTTTTTAAAGTTTATTCAACAACAATAACATGGTATCGTAAATTAAAGTAAACGTGACACACGAGCTAAAGTACTAAAAGATTTTTCTGCACTTTTCAATTATACTTCGAAAATAGCATTGATTATGAGAGATTACGACATTTATTCAAGGCACTTTAATGTGTACAATGTGTTGGCTGTTTTCCTCTATCAGTGGCTATTCGTGGCAAGAACGAAATGATTTCAAATTAAACCCCTAATTTCTGAAATAAATAAATATAGTCACTGCAGTTCGTAGATAGATGATTTCAAAACCCTTCTGCAAGCAATAAAAGTGTCGAATTATTATCGCTTATTTTGGAGCGCTAAATCGTTTCAACAGTTGCTAAATATTTCCATTTTTTCTCTGTCTTATGTCTCCAAAGCCGTACCAGGACTAAAATGCCTCTGTATTATGTGTCAAAAGATTCCAATATTTCTCACCGTGAAATAAAAATTCTGATACCAGGAAATCTCAAGCGTATTTATACAGGTTGTCCTGGAGTATGTCTGTCCAATAGAAAAGTCACAACTCAGGATGAATCAAAACAGGAAGTATTTAAATGTTTCCAGCGTTGAAAAGTATGTAACTTTTCCACCCAGCTTTGGGTTTAATACAATTCTACATAATTATTTTTTCAAAATCCCATCCATTCGCCAATAATGTATATATATATAATATGTCTGTGTATTATGTTTTTTACTTCAACAGTAAATATAACAATATTACAGATTAATTCATCTTCACTTATTATTATCTTTATAGAAAGATTATGATCGGCACGTGATAAGTTGAGAAACGCTACTTTTAACAAAATGTATTGCAACTGTCCTGTTACAGAATTCGAAACTTTCTAGGCAGGAAAATAAAATTTAAAATTTTTCAAAGAACAGAAATATTAAAACATTTCTCAGATTACTGACGTACGATGAGCGTTAAAGATAAAACCTACGGAGATATCATAGAGCTTTTCCGCATTTCAGAGCAAACGTTATCGATGGGATCACGTTAAAATAATATCTAGAAAGTTTGACAAAAGAAAGAAAATTATAACAAATTCATGTCAATTTATACGGACATGTTCTAAGATATATATGTATGTATGTATGTAGTATGTATGTATGTATGTACGTACGTACGTATATGTATGTATGTATGTATTCTCTTGTATTGCTGTAAACAATATTTGATAATGTTGAGACTAAAATGAAGTTAAGTACTAACATGTCTGTACTAATTACGCATGTATATTTGTATGTACATGTGGGTGTATGTATATGTGCTTGTCTGCTATTCAATAATACCACTGTAGATATTATTAAATATCACTGAAAATAATACAATTGTAGACATTATTAAATATCTTTGAAAACAATGATATTAATGACAATAGTACTAACAAATTATTATTATTATCATTATTATTATTATTTTTATTATTATTTAGCATATTTTGACAACTCATTGTAGTTCAATCCCAAATATTAGTCAGTTCCTAGTGATATACTCCTCACTAGAAGGATCTCCAGGCGTTGTTCTTGCCTTGGGGCGATGCTGCATTCCACGCATGCGTCAGCAATTTTTAAAAACAAAATGATCTGTTCTGACAGGGATCAATACTAAACAAAAACGAGTATTCTGCAGGATTTCATGCCATGGATCAAAAGAAGATTGATTTTACTTACCATCCTCATACCAAGGACAGTCAAAATAAATTTATTAATTACTAACTAACGTCCGATAGTCAGAAATGTTCGGATGGTGCAAACTTCCATATTAAATACGGTCCGACCCATTTTGTCCCCGTTGCCAGTAATGTCAAGGGAAACAATCGAGATCTCCTTGTTAATCTGCATCAAGCAGTAACTTCGATGTCCATTCTCAATAAATGATATTTCATGAACGTGTTTTGTGTGCTGGTTAATAATTTCTTATAGTCTACTTTTATTTGTATACTATTTCCTATACCCACTTTGAAGAAACTAATGAATGCAATTATACAGTACCTATAAAAGTCGATAAGAGATTGCAAACGAACGTCGTACCTTTTATATCGGGTATGTACAATCTAGAAAACTGGAACGTTATGGCATTCATATCGTAATTCCTTTTTTAAAGTTTATTCAACAACAATAACATGGTATCGTAAATTAAAGTAAACGTGACACACGAGCTAAATTATTAAAAGATTTTTCTGCACTTTTCAATTATACTTCGAAAATAGCATTGATTATGAGAGATTACGACATTTATTCAAGGCACTTTAATGTGTACAATGTGTTGGCTGTTTTCCTCTATCAGTGGCTATTCGTGGAAAGAACGAAATGATTTCAAATTAAACCCCTAATTTCTGAAATAAATAAATATAGTCACTGCAGTTCGTAGATAGATGATTTCAAAACCCTTCTGCAAGCAATAAAAGTGTCGAATTATTATCGCTTATTTTGGAGCGCTAAATCGTTTCAACAGTTGCTAAATATTTCCATTTTTTCTGTCTTATGTCTCCAAAGCCGTACCAGGACTAAAATGCCTCTGTATTATGTGTCAAAAGATTCCAATATTTCTCACCGTGAAATAAAAATTCTGATACCAGGAAATCTCAAGCGTATTTATACAGGTTGTCCTGGAGTATGTCTGTCCAATAGAAAAGTCACAACTCAGGATGAATCAAAACAGGAAGTATTTAAATGTTTCCAGCGTTGAAAAGTATGTAACTTTTCCACCCAGCTTTGGGTTTAATACAATTCTACATAATTATTTTTTCAAAATCCCATCCATTCGCCAATAATGTATATATGTAATATGTCTGTGTATTATGTTTTTTACTTCAACAGTAAATATAACAATATTACAGATTAATTCATCTTCACTTATTATTATCTTTATAGAAAGATTATGATCGGCACGTGATAAGTTGAGAAACGCTACTTTTGACAAAATGTATTGCAACTGTCCTGTTACAGAATTCGAAACTTTCTAGGCAGGAAAATAAAATTTAAAATTTTTCAAAGAACAGAAATATTAAAACATTTCTCGGATTACTGACATACGATGAGCGTTAAAGATAAAACCTACGGAGATATCATAGAGCTTTTCCGCATTTCAGAGCAAACGTTATCGATGGGATCACGTTAAAATAATATCTAGAAAGTTTGACAAAAGAAAGAAAATTATAACAAATTCATGTCAATTTATCCGGTCATGTTCTAAGATATGTATGTATGTATGTATGTAGTATGTATGTATGTATGTATGTATGTACGTACGTACGTATATGTATGTATGTATGTATGTATGTATGTATGTATGTATGTATTCTCTTGTATTGCTGTAAACAATATTTGATAATGTTGAGACTAAAATGAAGTTAAGTACTAACATGTCTGTACAAATTACGCATGTATATTTGTATGTACATGTGGGTGTATGTATATGTGCTTGTCTGCTATTCAATAATACCACTGTAGATGTTATTAAATATCACTGAAAATAATACAATTGTAGACATTATTAAATATCTTTGAAAATAATTATATTAATGACAATAGTACCAACAAATTATTATTATTATTATTATTATTATTATTATTATTTAGCATATTTTGACAACTGATTCTAGTTCCATCCCAAATATTAGTCAGTTCCTATTGATATACTCCTCACTAGAAAGATTTCAAGGCGTTGTTCTTGCCTTGGGGCGATGCTGCATTCCACGCATGCGTCAGCAATTTTTAAAACAAAATGATCTGTTCTGACAGGGATCAATACTAAATAAAAATGAGTATTCTGCTGGATTTCATGCCATGGATCAAAAGAAGATTGATTTTACTTACCATCCTCATACCAAGGACATTCAAAATAAATTTATTAATTAGTAGCTAGCGTCCAATAGTCAGAAATGTTCGGATGGTGCAAACTTCCATATTAAATACGGTCCGACCCATTTTGTCCCCGTTGCCAGTAATGTCAAGGGAAACAATCGAGATCTGCTTGTTAATCTGCATTAGGCAGTAACTTCGATGTCCATTCTCAATAAATGATATTTCATGAACGTGTTTTGTGTGCTGGCTAATAATTTCTTATAGTCTACTTTTATTTGTATACTATTTCCTATACCCACTTTGAAGAAACTAATGAATGCAATTATACAGTACCTATAAAGGTCGATAAGAGATTGCAAACGAACGTCGTACCTTTTATACCGGGCATGTACAATCTAGAAAACTGGAACGTTATGGCATTCATATCGTAATTCCTTTTTTAAAGTTTATTCAACAACAATAAGATGGTATCGTAAATTAAAGTAAACGTGACACACGAGCTAAATTACTAAAAGATTTTTCTGCACTTTTCAATTATACTTCGAAAATAGCATTGATTATGAGAGATTACGACATTTATTCAAGGCACTTTAATGTGTACAATGTGTTGGCTGTTTTCCTCTATCAGTGGCTATTCGTGGCAAGAACGAAATGATTTCAAATTAAACCCCTAATTTCTGAAATAAATAAATATAGTCACTGCAGTTCGTAGATAGATGATTTCAAAACCCTTCTGCAAGCAATAAAAGTGTCGAATTATTATCGCTTATTTTGGAGCGCTAAATCGTTTCAACAGTTGCTAAATATTTCCATTTTTTCTGTCTTATGTCTCCAAAGCCGTACCAGGACTAAAATGCCTCTGTATTATGTGTCAAAAGATTCCAATATTTCTCACCGTGAAATAAAAATTCTGATACCAGGAAATCTCAAGCGTATTTATACAGGTTGTCCTGGAGTATGTCTGTCCAATAGAAAAGTCACAACTCAGGATGAATCAAAACAGGAAGTATTTAAATGTTTCCAGCGTTGAAAAGTATGTAACTCTTTCACCCAGCTTTGGGTTTAATACAATTCTACATAATTATTTTTTCAAAATCCCATCCATTCGCCAATAATGCATATATGTAATATGTCTGTGTATTATGTTTTTTACTTCAACAGTAAATATAACAATATTACAGATTAATTCATCTTCACTTATTATTATCTTTACAGAAAGATTATGATCGGCACGTGATAAGTTGAGAAACACTACTTTTGACAAAATGTATTGCAACTGTCCTGTTACAGAATTCGAAACTTTCTAGGCAGGAAAATAAAATTTAAAATTTTTCAAAGAACAGAAATATTAAAACATTTCTCAGATTACTGACGTACGATGAGCGTTAAAGATAAAACCTACGGAGATATCATAGAGCTTTTCCGCATTTCAGAGCAAACGTTATCGATGGGATCACGTTAAAATAATATCTAGAAAGTTTGACAAAAGAAAGAAAATTATAACAAATTCATGTCAATTTATCCGGTCATGTTCTAAGATATGTATGTATGTATGTAATGTATGTATGTATGTAGTATGTATGTATGTATGTACGTACGTACGTATATGTATGTATGTATGTATTCTCTTGTATTGCTGTAAACAATATTTGATAATGTTGAGACTAAAATGAAATTAAGTACTAACATGTCTGTACAAATTACGCATGTATATTTGTATGTACATGTGGGTGTATGTATATGTGCTTGTCTGCTATTCAATAATACCACTGTAGATATTATTAAATATCACTGAAAATAATACAATTGTAGACATTATTAAATATCTTTGAAAATAATTATATTAATGACAATAGTACCAACAAATTATTATTATTATTATTATTATTATTATTATTATTTAGCATATTTTGACAACTGATTCTAGATCCATCCCAAATATTAGTCAGTTCCTATTGATATACTCCTCACTAAAAGAATTTCAAGGCGTTGTTCTTGCCTTGGGGCGATGCTGCATTCCACGCATGCGTCAGCAATTTTTAAAACAAAATGATCTGTTCTGACAGGGATCAATACTAAACAAAAATGAGTATTCTGCAGGATTTCATGCCATGGATCAAAAGAAGATTGATTTTACTTACCATCCTCATACCAAGGACAGTCAAAATAAATTTATTAATTAGTAGCTAGCGTCCAATAGTCAGAAATGTTCGGATGGTGCAAACTTCCATATTAAATACAGTCCGACCCATTTTGTCCCCGTTGCCAGTAATGTCAAGGGAAACAATCGAGATCTGCTTGTTAATCTGCATTAGGCAGTAACTTCGATGTCCATTCTCAATAAATGATATTTCATGAACGTGTTTTGTGTGCTGGTTAATAATTTCTTATAGTCTACTTTTATTTGTATACTATTTCCTATACCCACTTTGAAGAAACTAATGAATGCAATTATACAGTATCTATAAAGGTCGATAAGAGATTGCAAACGAACGTCGTACCGTTTATATCGGGTATGTACAATCTAGAAAACTGGAACGTTATGGCATTCATATCGTAATTCCTTTTTTAAAGTTTATTCAACAACAATAACATGGTATCGTAAATTAAAGTAAACGTGACACACGAGCTAAAGTACTAAAAGATTTTTCTGCACTTTTCAATTATACTTCGAAAATAGCATTGATTATGAGAGATTACGACATTTATTCAAGGCACTTTAATGTGTACAATGTGTTGGCTGTTTTCCTCTATCAGTGGCTATTCGTGGCAAGAACGAAATGATTTCAAATTAAACCCCTAATTTCTGAAATAAATAAATATAGTCACTGCAGTTCGTAGATAGATGATTTCAAAACTCTTCTGCAAGCAATAAAAGTGTCGAATTATTATCGCTTATTTTGGAGCGCTAAATCGTTTCAACAGTTGCTAATATTTCCATTTTTTCTGTCTTATGTCTCCAAAGCCGTACCAGGACTAAAATGCCTCTGTATTATGTTTCAAAAGATTCCAATATTTCTCACCGTGAAATAAAAATTCTGATACCAGGAAATCTCAAGCGTATTTATACAGGTTGTCCTGGAGTATGTCTGTCCAATAGAAAAGTCACAACTCAGGATGAATCAAAACAGGAAGTATTTAAATGTTTCCAGCGTTGAAAAGTATGTAACTCTTTCACCCAGCTTTGGGTTTAATACAATTCTACATAATTATTTTTTCAAAATCCCATCCATTCGCCAATAATGTATATATGTAATATGTCTGTGTATTATGTTTTTTACTTCAACAGTAAATATAACAATATTACAGATTAATTCATCTTCACTTATTATTATCTTTATAGAAAGATTATGATCGGCACGTGATAAGTTGAGAAACGCTACTTTTGACAAAATGTATTGCAACTGTCCTGTTACAGAATTCGAAACTTTCTAGGCAGGAAAATAAAATTTAAAATTTTTCAAAGAACAGAAATATTAAAACATTTCTCAGATTACTGACGTACGATGAGCGTTAAAGATAAAACCTACGGAGATATCATAGAGCTTTTCCGCATTTCAGAGCAAACGTTATCGATGGGATCACGTTAAAATAATATCTAGAAAGTTTGACAAAAGAAAGAAAATTATAACAAATTCATGTCAATTTATCCGGTCATGTTCTAAGATATGTATGTATGTATGTAATGTATGTATGTATGTAGTATGTATGTATGTATGTACGTACGTACGTATATGTATGTATGTATGTATTCTCTTGTATTGCTGTAAACAATATTTGATAATGTTGAGACTAAAATGAAATTAAGTACTAACATGTCTGTACAAATTACGCATGTATATTTGTATGTACATGTGGGTGTATGTATATGTGCTTGTCTGCTATTCAATAATACCACTGTAGATATTATTAAATATCACTGAAAATAATACAATTGTAGACATTATTAAATATCTTTGAAAATAATTATATTAATGACAATAGTACCAACAAATTATTATTATTATTATTATTATTATTATTATTATTTAGCATATTTTGACAACTGATTCTAGATCCATCCCAAATATTAGTCAGTTCCTATTGATATACTCCTCACTAAAAGAATTTCAAGGCGTTGTTCTTGCCTTGGGGCGATGCTGCATTCCACGCATGCGTCAGCAATTTTTAAAACAAAATGATCTGTTCTGACAGGGATCAATACTAAACAAAAATGAGTATTCTGCAGGATTTCATGCCATGGATCAAAAGAAGATTGATTTTACTTACCATCCTCATACCAAGGACAGTCAAAATAAATTTATTAATTAGTAGCTAGCGTCCAATAGTCAGAAATGTTCGGATGGTGCAAACTTCCATATTAAATACAGTCCGACCCATTTTGTCCCCGTTGCCAGTAATGTCAAGGGAAACAATCGAGATCTGCTTGTTAATCTGCATTAGGCAGTAACTTCGATGTCCATTCTCAATAAATGATATTTCATGAACGTGTTTTGTGTGCTGGTTAATAATTTCTTATAGTCTACTTTTATTTGTATACTATTTCCTATACCCACTTTGAAGAAACTAATGAATGCAATTATACAGTACCTATAAAGGTCGATAAGAGATTGCAAACGAACGTCGTACCGTTTATATCGGGTATGTACAATCTAGAAAACTGGAACGTTATGGCATTCATATCGTAATTCCTTTTTTAAAGTTTATTCAACAACAATAACATGGTATCGTAAATTAAAGTAAACGTGACACACGAGCTAAAGTACTAAAAGATTTTTCTGCACTTTTCAATTATACTTCGAAAATAGCATTGATTATGAGAGATTACGACATTTATTCAAGGCACTTTAATGTGTACAATGTGTTGGCTGTTTTCCTCTATCAGTGGCTATTCGTGGCAAGAACGAAATGATTTCAAATTAAACCCCTAATTTCTGAAATAAATAAATATAGTCACTGCAGTTCGTAGATAGATGATTTCAAAACTCTTCTGCAAGCAATAAAAGTGTCGAATTATTATCGCTTATTTTGGAGCGCTAAATCGTTTCAACAGTTGCTAATATTTCCATTTTTTCTGTCTTATGTCTCCAAAGCCGTACCAGGACTAAAATGCCTCTGTATTATGTTTCAAAAGATTCCAATATTTCTCACCGTGAAATAAAAATTCTGATACCAGGAAATCTCAAGCGTATTTATACAGGTTGTCCTGGAGTATGTCTGTCCAATAGAAAAGTCACAACTCAGGATGAATCAAAACAGGAAGTATTTAAATGTTTCCAGCGTTGAAAAGTATGTAACTCTTTCACCCAGCTTTGGGTTTAATACAATTCTACATAATTATTTTTTCAAAATCCCATCCATTCGCCAATAATGTATATATGTAATATGTCTGTGTATTATGTTTTTTACTTCAACAGTAAATATAACAATATTACAGATTAATTCATCTTCACTTATTATTATCTTTATAGAAAGATTATGATCGGCACGTGATAAGTTGAGAAACGCTACTTTTGACAAAATGTATTGCAACTGTCCTGTTACAGAATTCGAAACTTTCTAGGCAGGAAAATAAAATTTAAAATTTTTCAAAGAACAGAAATATTAAAACATTTCTCAGATTACTGACGTACGATGAGCGTTAAAGATAAAACCTACGGAGATATCATAGAGCTTTTCCGCATTTCAGAGCAAACGTTATCGATGGGATCACGTTAAAATAATATCTAGAAAGTTTGACAAAAGAAAGAAAATTATAACAAATTCATGTCAATTTATCCGGTCATGTTCTAAGATATGTATGTATGTATGTAATGTATGTATGTATGTAGTATGTATGTATGTATGTACGTACGTACGTATATGTATGTATGTATGTATTCTCTTGTATTGCTGTAAACAATATTTGATAATGTTGAGACTAAAATGAAATTAAGTACTAACATGTCTGTACAAATTACGCATGTATATTTGTATGTACATGTGGGTGTATGTATATGTGCTTGTCTGCTATTCAATAATACCACTGTAGATATTATTAAATATCACTGAAAATAATACAATTGTAGACATTATTAAATATCTTTGAAAATAATTATATTAATGACAATAGTACCAACAAATTATTATTATTATTATTATTATTATTATTATTATTATTATTATTATTTAGCATATTTTGACAACTGATTCTAGATCCATCCCAAATATTAGTCAGTTCCTATTGATATACTCCTCACTAAAAGAATTTCAAGGCGTTGTTCTTGCCTTGGGGCGATGCTGCATTCCACGCATGCGTCAGCAATTTTTAAAACAAAATGATCTGTTCTGACAGGGATCAATACTAAACAAAAATGAGTATTCTGCAGGATTTCATGCCATGGATCAAAAGAAGATTGATTTTACTTACCATCCTCATACCAAGGACAGTCAAAATAAATTTATTAATTAGTAGCTAGCGTCCAATAGTCAGAAATGTTCGGATGGTGCAAACTTCCATATTAAATACAGTCCGACCCATTTTGTCCCCGTTGCCAGTAATGTCAAGGGAAACAATCGAGATCTGCTTGTTAATCTGCATTAGGCAGTAACTTCGATGTCCATTCTCAATAAATGATATTTCATGAACGTGTTTTGTGTGCTGGTTAATAATTTCTTATAGTCTACTTTTATTTGTATACTATTTCCTATACCCACTTTGAAGAAACTAATGAATGCAATTATACAGTACCTATAAAGGTCGATAAGAGATTGCAAACGAACGTCGTACCGTTTATATCGGGTATGTACAATCTAGAAAACTGGAACGTTATGGCATTCATATCGTAATTCCTTTTTTAAAGTTTATTCAACAACAATAACATGGTATCGTAAATTAAAGTAAACGTGACACACGAGCTAAAGTACTAAAAGATTTTTCTGCACTTTTCAATTATACTTCGAAAATAGCATTGATTATGAGAGATTACGACATTTATTCAAGGCACTTTAATGTGTACAATGTGTTGGCTGTTTTCCTCTATCAGTGGCTATTCGTGGCAAGAACGAAATGATTTCAAATTAAACCCCTAATTTCTGAAATAAATAAATATAGTCACTGCAGTTCGTAGATAGATGATTTCAAAACTCTTCTGCAAGCAATAAAAGTGTCGAATTATTATCGCTTATTTTGGAGCGCTAAATCGTTTCAACAGTTGCTAATATTTCCATTTTTTCTGTCTTATGTCTCCAAAGCCGTACCAGGACTAAAATGCCTCTGTATTATGTTTCAAAAGATTCCAATATTTCTCACCGTGAAATAAAAATTCTGATACCAGGAAATCTCAAGCGTATTTATACAGGTTGTCCTGGAGTATGTCTGTCCAATAGAAAAGTCACAACTCAGGATGAATCAAAACAGGAAGTATTTAAATGTTTCCAGCGTTGAAAAGTATGTAACTCTTTCACCCAGCTTTGGGTTTAATACAATTCTACATAATTATTTTTTCAAAATCCCATCCATTCGCCAATAATGTATATATGTAATATGTCTGTGTATTATGTTTTTTACTTCAACAGTAAATATAACAATATTACAGATTAATTCATCTTCACTTATTATTATCTTTATAGAAAGATTATGATCGGCACGTGATAAGTTGAGAAACGCTACTTTTGACAAAATGTATTGCAACTGTCCTGTTACAGAATTCGAAACTTTCTAGGCAGGAAAATAAAATTTAAAATTTTTCAAAGAACAGAAATATTAAAACATTTCTCAGATTACTGACGTACGATGAGCGTTAAAGATAAAACCTACGGAGATATCATAGAGCTTTTCCGCATTTCAGAGCAAACGTTATCGATGGGATCACGTTAAAATAATATCTAGAAAGTTTGACAAAAGAAAGAAAATTATAACAAATTCATGTCAATTTATCCGGTCATGTTCTAAGATATGTATGTATGTATGTAATGTATGTATGTATGTAGTATGTATGTATGTATGTACGTACGTACGTATATGTATGTATGTATGTATTCTCTTGTATTGCTGTAAACAATATTTGATAATGTTGAGACTAAAATGAAATTAAGTACTAACATGTCTGTACAAATTACGCATGTATATTTGTATGTACATGTGGGTGTATGTATATGTGCTTGTCTGCTATTCAATAATACCACTGTAGATGTTATTAAATATCACTGAAAATAATACAATTGTAGACATTATTAAATATCTTTGAAAATAATTATATTAATGACAATAGTACCAACAAATTATTATTATTATTATTATTATTATTTAGCATATTTTGACAACTGATTCTAGATCCATCCCAAATATTAGTCAGTTCCTATTGATATACTCCTCACTAAAAGAATTTCAAGGCGTTGTTCTTGCCTTGGGGCGATGCTGCATTCCACGCATGCGTCAGCAATTTTTAAAACAAAATGATCTGTTCTGACAGGGATCAATACTAAACAAAAATGAGTATTCTGCAGGATTTCATGCCATGGATCAAAAAAAGATTGATTTTACTTACCATCCTCATACCAAGGACAGTCAAAATAAATTTATTAATTAGTAGCTAGCGTCCAATAGTCAGAAATGTTCGGATGGTGCAAACTTCCATATTAAATACAGTCCGACCCATTTTGTCCCCGTTGCCAGTAATGTCAAGGGAAACAATCGAGATCTGCTTGTTAATCTGCATTAGGCAGTAACTTCGATGTCCATTCTCAATAAATGATATTTCATGAACGTGTTTTGTGTGCTGGTTAATAATTTCTTATAGTCTACTTTTATTTGTATACTATTTCCTATACCCACTTTGAAGAAACTAATGAATGCAATTATACAGTACCTATAAAGGTCGATAAGAGATTGCAAACGAACGTCGTACCGTTTATATCGGGTATGTACAATCTAGAAAACTGGAACGTTATGGCATTCATATCGTAATTCCTTTTTTAAAGTTTATTCAACAACAATAACATGGTATCGTAAATTAAAGTAAACGTGACACACGAGCTAAAGTACTAAAAGATTTTTCTGCACTTTTCAATTATACTTCGAAAATAGCATTGATTATGAGAGATTACGACATTTATTCAAGGCACTTTAATGTGTACAATGTGTTGGCTGTTTTCCTCTATCAGTGGCTATTCGTGGCAAGAACGAAATGATTTCAAATTAAACCCCTAATTTCTGAAATAAATAAATATAGTCACTGCAGTGCGTAGATAGATGATTTCAAAACCCTTCTGCAAGCAATAAAACCGTCGAGTTATCATCGCTTATTTTGGAGCGCTAAATCGTTTCAACAGTTGCTAAATATTTCCATTTTTTCTGTCTTATGTCTTCAAAGCCGTACCAGGACTAAAATGCCTCTGTATTATGTGTCAAAAGATTCCAATATTTCTCACCGTGAAATAAAAATTCTGATACCAACAAATCTCAAGCGTATTTATATATAGGTTGTCCTGGAGTATGTCTGTCCAATAGAAAAGTCACAACTCAGGATGAATCAAAACAGAAAGTATTTGAATGTTTCCAGCGTTGAAAATTATGTAACTTTTCCACCCAGCTTTGGGTTTAATACAATTCTACATAATCATTTTTTTAAATCCCATTAGTTAATCTTCACTTATTATTATCGTTATAGAAAGAATATGATCGGCAGGTGATCAGTTGAAAAACGCCACTTTGGACAAAATGCATTGTAACTGTCCTATTGCTGAATTCGTAACTTTCCAGGCAGGAAAATAAAATTTACAAATTTTCAAAGAACAGAAATATTGAAACATTTCTCAGATTACTGAAGTACGATGAGTGTTAAAGGTAAAACCCACGGAGATATCATAGAGCTTGTCTCGGAAAAGTTTAGGTAGGTTTTTGGTCACTTTTCGGTACATTATTGTGCAAATTTTTGCCCCAAACCGAATAACGTAGGTTTTTGGCCACTTTTTGGTACATTTCTTGGGAATTTTTTGGCTCAAAACCAGATAACATGTAGGTTTTGGGCCGATTTTTGCCCAACGTTGGGCAAATATTTGCCCAGGTGGGAAAATATTTTCCCATCATGGAAAATGCCAACTTCATGCAAACAAACCATAATTACACGCTTCTGTAAAGTGTTTTCAATGCCACATAATCAAATTGCACACAATTTGAAATTTTTCAAAGAGCGCAATTTGACGAAATCACTTATATTATTTCTATGAAGTGATTTCAATGTCATACCAAGGAATTTGACAAAAATGCCTACATAATATGGTTTGTACGAAAAGGTAACGCTGGTGTCCTAAGGTGAATGAAGACAAGTGCTTCCAATGCCATGTGTAGGTTTTGGGCAAATTTTTGCCCAAGTGGGACAATATTTTCCCATCATGCAAAATGAAGTGGAATGGATTACAAGTGCTAATTTTATGCATAGAAACGACAATCGAACGCTTCCATAAAGTGTTTTAAATGGTATCGTACAACATCAACTTGTAATGTACTGTTGTTGTTGGGGATTTTTTTTTTTCTTTTCTTTTTTTTCGTTCTTTCTTCCCGACTTCCTTCTTCCTGTTTTTATGCCTTGGTGTATTGTTTGTTATTTTTTATTTAATTTTATTTTTTAATATTTTTTTCTTTTTGGTATCCATATCTCTCTTTGTGCGCCATCGTAATCACATACTAACCCCAAGTATGGAGCCGTCTTCTCCCTCTCCCATTCTTCGTAACAGTCAAACCATTCATTTTCCTCGTCCTACACTCGAACGGACACGGTGATTCAAATGACGTTTTCGCAGGCAGATGCGACTCGTCAAGGCCGATGTGCCGGTGCTTCCCACTTCAAGATAGCTCTTCCCGTTCCAGACAAAACTGCATCTAAGCCATTTTTTCCCACGCTCCCGACCTTGACCTTGAACTATGCATTTTCTGAGCCGTACGGACGAACGGACTAGCCGATTTTCACGGGGTTTGCACGGACAGATGTGTCTTCTCCAGGCCCATCTTCCGACGTATGGCACGTCAACATGCTGTTAAGTGGCGATGCTGAAAACTCGCTTCAACCCCATGTCGCGGTCTAGCGACATGCACATGGACGGGTCGCACGGACGAACGAACAAGCCAATTTTCATGCGGTTTGCACCACCAGATGCGGCTCTTCCAGGCCGATCTTCCGACATATGGCATGGCACCATATCTTTAAGTGGCGATGCTCAAAGCTCGCTTCAACCCAATGTCGCCCGCTTTCGACATTGACATGAACGGGTCCGTTTTCTTCCTCGGACGGACGAACGGACGATACGAATTTGATGTCTTTGATACCGTTCGACGTGTCTTGCTTAGACCGATCTGTTGGTATGTAGTATGTCAAAATCGGTGCAAAACGTTTCGAGCAAACTCGATTTCAGCTTTGCAATAGCAATAGTTGTGTATAATCCTGATAATATTCCATAAAAAGTTTTTTTTGTTTGTTAAATAAGCAATTAAATAATGTTTCCCCATTACATAACGGCAGCGCCAACTGTGAACCAACTCAATCGATCTGCCCGAGGACGTGCAATAAAGATATTGTGAGGTCCCGCGAAAGCAAATATACTTACACTATAAGAACTATAAGAACTTCCTCCAGATGAGCTGTGTCCGACCATGAGACAGGCTTGATGGCGAGAGAAAACCGCTCTAAAGTGAAAGAAATGTTCGGGTTTGGTCTCGCCGCAGACCAAATTTAATATAATATAACAAAATCTGTGAAGTACCTACGAGTGGTCTCCATGTAGGATGAAAGTGCGTCGTTAATTCCCATGGAAACCGGTATCGTTAACTTGGATTCGACAACAGGACTTGAAACTCATTGGGTCGCATACAGGCTAACATATACAAAATTACCCTTGACATTTACGGACACGCGAGCGCCGCGATACGAAGTGGCGCTGATAATTTAATCTGTCAAAACCGATTTAGTCGAGATGAGTAACTATGTTATTGATGGTTTGAGCCTGCGATTTTCGAGATCGAACCGGAAAACTTCAAACGCTATCGAAGACATCAACGAAGTTGTTTTGAAGTCAGGAGGCACATGTCGAAAACTCTTGCGAAAATCGCCGAGAAACGGAATTAAATACACCTGCCTATCGATTGCCTTTTAAAAAGACTACGGCGTCACTATTTATGCCGTGACACAAAAATATGTGGATATAAATGCCGACCAGGTGCTCTCTTCTTATACTCGGACACGCGTAGTAACTTTATGGAGACAAGTTCAAAAAATACGGACTAATGAAGCAGATGAATTGTTCATTAAAGAGACGACTTGCTTTCTAGTTTCATAAAAATGGGTTTGATATACCTGAAAGTCGCTTCGTAAAGGTGCTCGAGTCTGGATCATATTTGTTTATTCTGACAGAACGCAAAGGAGTGTAGCGTAGAATGTCAATGCTGTTAAATGATAAGCGGTATCTTGTTTTTCTTGTCACCAATATCACGTATTTACAAACTGGCAACGTTACAGAAATTTTCAAAATACTGTATCAACATCATTTGTCAGCGGCGATTGCATTCACTTTGATGTCCATACAGAAGGGTACTTAATGGTTTTTGTCATTTGTGTTTAAGTTTTATCACTTCATATACGTGATGGATTCTGAATAGCTTCACGATCATGTTACGGAATTTGCAGATAAGTTAGTGTATCAGAGGACAGACGATGCTAGAATTGATTCTGATTGTGTTCCACTCATTGACAAATATATGTGTTAGAATGGTATTAACGTTACGTCATAAAAAGACTTAAATGTAGTCTACGCGAAGGTTTGGAGACAAATTTACCATCAGAACCACCCTGATGAGCCACTACAAATTTGAGCTCAGCTTGGAATAATCAAATTAGCACGCGCAAACGTCCAGGCCCTGAAATATACGTCATCTACAGTGATGAAGTTGAATTCTCCGACAAATCCATAGGGATAACGTTTTCTGCTGATTCAATTAAACCAATATTGACTCAAACAAGAAACACAATAGCTCTAATAATATTCATTAACAAGACACGTGTTTGCATAACTGTTTTAGCACGAAAACGAGAAAGATCATTGAGGACACCAAGAAGTGACGTAATCAAGGTAACTATGTGAAAAAGGCACCGTACAATAAACAATCAGGGAGACTTTGTTGTGTATATTTATATTTTGTGTTTGACTTGTATTACTGATTGTAAATTGTAATGGCCATTTAGAAATAACATATTATATAGCTAAATTTTGTCCATGGTCTATTCTGGAATAGTGATGGTTTAAGTAGTTTGTTTACAATTTTGACAATGATCCAGGCTACAGTGTGGGTTAGTTTTCATTGGTATAATTGAGTATTGCGACTTATGTCACACGAGGATCATTGCGAAATACGTCATCTGAGGATGAATTACAACACAGAGTTATAATCGAGTCGTAAAGATGTTCATAAGAGGAGAACTTAACAAATATTCCTAATTAGTATTTTTATTACTGTTCTTGTTTTGCTTTCATAATGCATAAGTGTTTTATGTTCTTTGTTTAGATATAATTTGAGATAAATCGCTTATTCAAATTATTTTATGTAAATTATTTATTGGGATTACAAAGTGACTGTTTGAACTAAACACTATTTTGAGATTATTGTGCATTAATTCAAAGGCATTTTGGGCAATGCCATTGTGATATATCACGATTGTTGGTACATCAGTATGCTCAAGACCTTGAATTCTCTCGGAACAGTTTTTCGCTTGGAGTTGTGATGTATTTTGTGATTATTTTGGATTTAATTCACAATACTTAGAGAATTAAACTGTTTATGTTTTACAAAATCTTTTGGTTTCGCTTCTTGCTGTTCATTAAAATAAGACCTTAGATTCTTAATAACATAAATATTCCCCTTCAAACTATTTTCTGTGATTGCTTGGCAGTTGTACATGTGAAGAAAAGTAATTGATCAGAACTATGTATGCTTGTTTCACCAAAACAAGGCCAACCGGTCGAGCACTTATATTTCATGGTGACATATATATTAGCACATGTATGATCAACCCTCAAAGCTACCAACAAGAAAAATAACTGAATCGAAACAAAGAGTTTCGAGATGAAATCGCCATTATAGTTGTCATAAATAGAACATATAGCAGTGGATACCATTGGTGGACTCTCCACGACCATGACTGCTGACCTTGCTGCTGTTAGAATCGCGACAACTGCAACTGGGGATATATCAATACTAACTGGTGAAGCTGGTGGCGATGCAAAAATAATGTATTTATGGATTCGTTCATGAATACGCTTTTATTCAGAAAGTCTTGCCGCCACCCTAAATAGTCGCAACACAATTTCCAAGCTGTACTCTCTATCAATTGAATATAAAACGCTTACCATTGTCGACGTTCAAAACACGGTGGTGGCTGTAATGGAAAATCACTTACAAATCCACGCACTGATAAGGAACTATAGAGCTAGCGCCCTAAGGCAGGCAATTAATATACAGGCAGTAAAACTCAATTAAACGAGTAATATCATAATGGTCATGTATGAGACAACGCTTACCTATCACGTCTCCCAACCCTAAATCCATGACCAGGCAGTATGAGGACTCGTGCTGGTTACAAACGCGGATGCCCACATTTGTAAATAATCCCCAGTATATAAAGGTCATGCGGAATTTAGAAGGATGTTAGGCTTTGGAGTCCGGATAGTTGACAAGAGTTGCGGGAAACGCCCATTTTGACACTACTGATGGAGTAAGCATCTTCTGATCACCAGACCAGCACCTAATCCGCTGAATCGTTGTGGCTTGCTACGATAAGTTTGCAATGCATCAGGGAAGGTGAAGCGGAATTTATGTTTGGGCTCATCAGGTAGAACAAGATTTGTAACCTCCAAAATTTCTAGGTCTTTTTTACAGTTTTGACAATGTACCTTTCAAAGTTGCCATTCTTTGTTATGATCAACAACCTAATACTTTATTCGAGCCATAAACTTCTGGAATACAAGCTGATACCTTAAACATTCCATGTGTTCTACTTGATATTGGCACGACCCTAGTATCTTCATCGCTTGATTGCTTGGGTGTTCTGCCTAGAAACCTTCCGGACTTTGCAATTAAGTAGAGACTACGATACTATGCTGATAAAAGCAATATTGTCAAACTTTCAAAGAGAAATATACTGCAAAAAAAACTCGTTTGCTTTCACAGATAAGCAGATTCTTACAGTTTCGTCAGTAACATATTTTGAGGTTACGCGTTAATCAGACAGTTCTAATACTAATGCTGGTGAAAGATGAAGGTCAGTTTTGTATTCCCTTGTTCGGATCAGTATTGGAAAGAATGGTAGGAATCCAGTAACAGTGCTAAAATCAGGACTAAAATAGTTTTTCCAGATTTATGAGTAAATGCAATTATTGGTAATTTGATTCAGTAACAAATATATGACCAGGACATTTGTCAAAGAAAAGCTGCAAGAAGATTTACAGGTGTTGATGACCGCTCACCTGAAGAGACAACAATAAATAGTCATGTATTGTGGCAAATTGAGGGATATGTTGATAAAATCAAATCAGGTTTATACAATCAAATCTGCAGAGCAAAAGGTTTGTTGGCATGGAAAATTGTGTTCAATATAATTAATAATTCTTGATTTCATGATACATGTGTGTGAGATCATTGGTTTTGAAAAAGATATACAAGTTATTCTTTGAAATACCAACTTGGAGCCTTATTCCACTCATACGTGAATATTCTGTGTTGAAACCTATTTGGAAAAATAGAAATAGTGACACAATAGCTCACTGTTTCAAAGAGGAATTACGGAGATCTGAACTGGAATCGAGGCCTGAACTTATACATTATGCAAGTGTCCATACCGATCTTCAAACTCTCGCTGTCTGTGAGTTCGGAAAATGTTTACCTGATAAGACTTGTATTCCCTTGTTCGGATCGGTATTGGAAAGAATGGTAGGAATCCAGTAACAGTGCTAAAATAAGCACTAAAATAGTTTTTCCAGATTTTATAAGTAAATGCAATTATTGGCCAATTGATTCAGTAACAAATTTATGACCATGACGTTTGTCAAAGAAAAGCTGCAAGAAGAATTACAGATGTTGATGAACACTCACCTAAAGAGACAACACTAAACAGTCCTGTATTTTGGTCAATTGAGGGATATGTTGATAAAATCGAATAAGGTTTATACAATCAAATCTATAAGTTATTTTTTGAAATACCAACTTGGAGCCTTATTCCACTTATACGTGAATATTCTGTGTTGAAACCTATTTGGAGAAAAAGAAATACTGACACAACAACTCACTGTTGCAAAGAGGGATTATTGAACTGGAATCGAGGCCTGAACTTATACATTATGCAAGTGTCCATACCGATCTTCAGCTACTCGCTGTCTGTGAGTTCGAAAAATGTTTACCTGATAAGACTTGGTTATTGCAAACATTACGTATAAATATATGCTCCGTTTCCTCCGAGAATCAGTATAAAAGTAAACGGTGTAAAAGATAAGTTCAAATAACAGACTCAATAAAACTAGCAGACGCACTCTGGCTTTTCTGCCAGAACGATGGCATCTGTTTCATGTTTCTTGACACCATGTTTCAGCAGAGACTGTAAACTTTGCATGTATGCCTGACCTGACATGGCATGAGTCCTGCGCGTCTCGTATGATTGATTAGGGTTGATACAGAGAAGAATAAATGAACTGTAATAGTATACTTGACCATATGCTTCAAGATTAGATTAAATTTACTGAATTACAAACATATTATTTACAACTGTTACAATCCCAGTGTTGCGAGAAAGAGCCAACAGAAAAATTCATTCAAAACGTGCAAGTCAAATTTAAATAATTCCAGTTCTTCCAAGATGTTTGCATATTTCTTATGCATGTTATTCTTCATTGTTGTTCTTTTCATATTTTCTTTCAGGTGATTTTTCTCGCTCATGTAATTATATATGTGCGTTATATATGTATGTTTCCCTCAATTGTTTCCATTTTTACCAATCAGCCAACATACTTTGCTTCCCACATACATACATACATACATACTAGGCTATATTTAAAGCTTAATTTGTATTAGTTTTGTATATCAGAATACTGAGGGGGGGGGGGGAGAGAGACGAGGAGCTATTCAGAAACTAAACTATACGAATAAATGTGAATCTTTTCACTAGCAATAATGCAATGAGCGTTATTCTAAACTTTCAACAAGTATTGCAATACAACAACAAATAGTATGCTTACATTGGACTGTTTACTTCCTATAAATATTACAAAATCAATGTATATTTATTTGTAACATCATTTATACAAAGTTCCTGGCAAATTTCAAATGGAAAGAGCACAGAAATGTACGATCTCTACTATCATAGGTACCTCTTGCAAAAACCAATTAGCTTCATAAAGCCAAGATTTCTGTTCATATTTTCAGGTCTCAAAAACTTACAAAAATGTGAGGCAAACGCTAAAGAAATAATTCTTTAATTTTACTAATTACTCGGAAAACATACATACAGTTTTAATAATTCTCGGTTGATGGATCTATCTGCAGTGAATATAAAGTAAAAAATTTATTCTTGAGTTGCTGAAATTTAAGTTCATTTAAATTAGTATTGTGACAAGGGTTTCCGTTTTAAAGATCTTGAATATATCCTACCAGAAACATCAGACCAATATCTCTTTATCGTCACCTACATTCGGTTGTTGAATAAGATCACGGAAAATATTGAATAATAAATATATAATTATTACTCTGCCCAAGAATTGATAGCAAAACAAATTTCATAAAATCTAGTAAATAAAATGATGAAAGGAATCCAGCTGTGTATAATTTGCACGTGTGCCCAGTCTTGGAGTGACGATTCCAAACAACTTTGGGTGCGAACAGAAACAGTTAATTCAGGATGCGTCTGTTAACGTGGCATTATTTTCTTGCCGATTTTAAATATTATTCCGGCAATAAGAGGAATGACCCCGGCAACGATTGCCAAACGAAAGCCCACGCCTAGTACTTCGGATTTTGCCTTAGTTAAAACTACTGCTTTCACAGCGAATAAGATAACACCAAGCAGAGTCAGAGAACCTGTAACGTAAAAATACAAAAGTCAATGATCATACAAAACGTTAATCGCTTTAACCGTCAAAGAGTAAATATAACTATACAAAATTAAATTTGTATTACCTCTTCAATTACTCGAATGTAAATAATTACAATTTAACTAGAGTTTATTATTAAAGTAGAAAATCCGAACGTTCATTGTCTGATGACTAAACATATATTACAATCACTCTTCTAAGTCTGAGTAACCAGCATATTTTATCTTCCGTTGTTATTTGTGCATCTTACAATTTCTTTATAACATCGGTCAAGTAATAGAATAAGAATTACGTGACAGTGTCTATTTAAGGAAACCGAATATATTTCCACGATTTAATGGGATTCTCTCATGATTATTCCAGGAATAAAGAATCATATATGACCGCAATGTATGTATGTATGTATGTATGTATGTATGTATGTATGTATGTATGTATGCTGGTTGATTGGTTGATTTAAAGGCAGGTAGATAGGTAGTTATTTTAAAATAGGAAACGTTTACCTGCTGTACTTGCAGATGCAGCTGCCCCCGTAGACAAAAATACTTTGTCCTTCATAACAAATATCTTCAGCACCGCCATTGCTATTGCAGCTGCCAGCAGAAGAAGTCCTGTTATTGTTAGTCCTCGTGTAGCCATAAGGAAATAATCTTTACAAAGGGAATAAATCAAAAGATCAGCAACGATACCTATACAGTAGTACTGGAAGTTAAGAAGTTAGGGTTATGCAAAGATCTGCCATTTCGGAGAAATAAAAACAACCTAAATTATGTACACATGTTGTTGTCCTGACAATCAATGTTTGTGGGGTGCTTTTAGTTATATAGATTGTATAGATTTGTAAGGAATTCATTTTATGCAATATTCGCTATTTTTTAATATAAAATTTCCCATCAATATTACCCATATTACTCCATATTAATCTTTCCAACGATTTATAACCTGCCTGTTATCCCTCTCTCTGTATATATGTTGTATGACTTTTATCAGTTATTACTTAATATCATTATTATCTAATTACCATGGAAACAGTTATTCAAAAGAAATGCTTTAATTCTAAACATTTATTTTCAGTACATATTCATTAGCAATTTCTGTCCTTGTTTTCATTTTATCTGACCTGTGAATCTAACCCATTATGACAAGCTTTGACGCTATGTTATGTCATTTGCACGTGTTCTATTTATATGTCATTTGCATGTGTTCTATTTATGTCATTTGCATGAGTTTTCCTTTATGACTTATGCATGTTTGTTTTTTTTTTTTTATTTCGTGTGCATGTGCTCTTTCTCTTATATGTCACGTGCATGTGTTCCTCAAAGTGTTGACGCATACCCTTAGAGATTCCACTGAGATTTTGGTTTTACTGTGCATATTATATCTTACTTGTGAAATCAGCACCGTCGGTACCAAGCGCAAGATCCACGCAACTGTCTCCACCGTATGTCTTCGTAGTACAATATTTCCAGAGCCCGTAACTGACGCCAGAATCTGAGTACCAGCTTGGTAAAGCAATGGCCACAATGTCGAGGATAAGCGCCAGGACGGTACATCCCAAGGCTACGAAGTTTATGATCATTTCCATAGTAAAGCTGGAAATAATAGTAACGTTGTAGGGTCATACAAGCATTCTCTCCATAGTAAAGCTGGAAATGATAGTAACGTTGTAGGGTCATACAAGCATTCTCTCTCTCTCTCTCTCTCTCTCTCTCTCTCTCTCTCTCTCTCAATATATGACAGCTGTCCCACCAGCAAATTGCGACATGATGAAAAGATCTTGCATAAATAATCCTCACATACATACATACATACATATGCACATACATATGCACATACATACATACATACATACATACCAGTAAAAGAAAAGAAAAATAATTATACATTCGGCGCAAATGTCTCTTCTTGTTTTCACTTGAATTGTCTTCACTTTTCATTTTCAGAACTAAGTATATATAAAGTAATTTGCTGCCCTTGCATTTTCACTCAGATTTCATATATTTATATGGATATATGTATGGGTGTGTATGTATGATCAGGGTTCAAAGAATTTTTTTTTTTGGCACAGGCCCCGGGCTGGTGACTTAAATAAACTTTCAAGGCCTGACTGAAATTCCACAACTCCTGACAGTTCATACCTGTCAATTCTCAAGCTGTGAGAAAAATCTCCCGATTTTAGAGGTATTACCACAACTACCTCCCGAGCTCATAAGATCTCCCGATTTTTTTCCAGAGAACTCCCGGTTATTACTTTATGTCTGTCATTTTCATTTCTTCTCCAAAAAAAATAAAACATACATAAATAGATATATCGTATGCAATCCACATTATGTCATATTCTATTTTATCACTTGGGAATACTGTTGTGACTAAATGATTAATATCACACTACAATGTTTTTTTTTCTTCATTTATATGATGTAAAGATTAAACATTATTCACGAAAATTTTGGATTTTTTAAACCCCTGCAACAAAACTACAGTAAGGAAATAAAATTGTCGCCAATTAGTTTCAATCCCATGAATGATCACTGTGAATGGAGTGTAATTGTTTCTGCAAACAAAATCACATCTACATTCCACCCAAGAAACTCAGCCAGTAAACACCCGACATTCCTCTACTGTATATGTATAATTTTATCATGATTAAATTAATAGAAGGTATAAAGCGAAATATACCACGAAGGATATGTCCCCCCAAAGAACTAATTCAGAGTAAACATTTTATTTAGTAAACAGTGTTACATGTCTTAAGTGTTAAACCTAAGGAGATAAGGTGGGATATAAAACGTGGTCAAATCAGTTGCCATATGTACGGTAACTTGTGACTGAAGATTTGAACTGTTATAATGACGTCCTAGGCGTTGTAAGTTGCAACAAAATAGGGTATCGTTTGTTGTTGGGTTTTTTGCCAGCCAATTGTTGATGCTTATATACACGCACTGTAGCACATGGTTTCAGGGATGTATGTCAAAAGGGCAGTCCTTTTTACAATATAAATGCATTGATAAGGATTAACTGTTAATTAGTCACACTGGATTTATGCTTGTATACTTAAGTCAATCCTTTAGCTATTATGCAGTTGAGGCATATCTGACCAGAATATGAAAATGGGGGCTGGTCCTGGGGGGAAAATAAGGTGTGTCAAATGGAAGAATGGTGCCTTCCATGGCCGCTCGCATACTGGGGCAAGAGGGTGGGGGCAATAATCGCCTCTACCAATTTCACCTTTAAACATGCTTTGGTCTACATCCATAAAATTTCATGACTGGCCACTACGTGCCCCACACCTACCCCCACCCCCACCAAAAAAATACAGTTTATGCGGGTGCCTCTGGCGCGTCCTTTGAGAATTTTACCAGTATTGGACTCGGAAGATCGGTCAGTATTAATTTATTTGTTGTTGTTGTTGTTGTTTTAGGGTTTAACGCCAGTTTTCAGCACACGGTGGCGGCCAGTATTAATGGTGGAGGAAGAACCCGGGAAAAGCCCGGAAAGAACCACCGACCCACGAGAAGCTACTGGCAAGATTTCTCACATACCCACATTGGCTGAATCCGAGACTCGAACCCACGCAGACAGAGGTGAGATGGAAGTGATTCGTAACGGAGAGCGCTTTAGACCACTCGGCCACTTAATTGAAACCGGCGCTTAAAAAAATACCGCGCAAAACCTTCTATCAAAGTTTCCTCAGGCAAACTATTTCTTTTTCGACAAGCCCAACGGGCAACTCGCTTGGAACAAAGGATGTGACCGAACTAAAGTTAGAGGGGCCTCCGGCGTCGTGCTATTGGTTTTTTGAGCTCTGTTATAATAATAATAATAATAGAAGACTTTGTATAACGCCTAATCTTCAGAAGCTCCAAGCGCTTTACGACATTAGACAACACCTTTAACATAACAAACATATATAAACATATGATTACAAAAACAAACACCATGAAATTAGAAAACATAACACATGCTGAAATATTTAAGGTAGGAAACTTTATTAGGTCTTTAAGTTTGTTCTTGAAGTCGAAATAGGCGGATTTTAAGAGTAATCATGAATGAGAGCATTGTGTCTTTGTGTCTACGTTCAGTGGGCAATTCGTTCCACCTTGCTGGACACTGGTATGCAAAAGAACGTTGTCCATATGACTTTGTTTCCATAGTGGGAATAGTGAGATTACTAGTGTCAGAAGAGGAGCGTAAGTATCTTGCTGGTGTATACACATGGGTGAGGTCGGATAGGTATGTTGGACTGGAGTCCGTCAGCGAAACGTAGCACAGAGAACAAATTTTGTGTTTGATTCTGGATCGAATGGATAACCAGTGTAGGGTACAGAGCAGAGAACAGGCGTGCTCTGATCGTGGTACTCTAAGGATGATCCGAGCAGCTGTGTTTTGAACTTTTTGAAGTTTCTGGAGTAGATATTGAGACGAACCAGACAGAACTGAATTACAATAGTCCAGTCTTGAAAGTACTAATGAACAGACAAGTGTTTTAGTGGCATCAACTGAAAGATATTTGTGAATGGAGCTGATGCGTCTCAGCTCAAGATATGCAGCCTTGCATATGTTCATGACATGTTGGTGCAATGTGAGAATACTGTCCAGAGTAACACCTAGGTTTCGTACTGATTGTGTGAATTTAATGTTGATGTTGTTGATATTTATTGTTTGAGGTAAAGGATGTGAATGAGAAAGTCTTTTAAATGTAAGGGTGAGTGTCTCACCAATTGTACGCTGATGACATCCAAATATACAAATCTAGCCATCCAACTGAAGTTGATGCTACCATCCGAGGTGTAGAGAGGTGCATTTCTGATGTGAAATCATGGATGACATGTAGCAAGCTGCAGATGAACGATGATAAAACTGAGGCCATTCTGATCACAACGCAAATATCTTTCAGTTGATGCCACTAAAACACTTGTGTGTTCATTAGTACTGTCAAGACTGGACTATTGTAACTCATTTCTGTCTGGTTCATCTCAATATCTGCTCCAGAAACTTCAAAAAGTTCAAAACACAGCTGCTTGGATCATACTTAGAGTACCACGATCAGAGCACACCTCCCCGCTGCTCTGTAACACACACTGACGAAGCGAAATGCTGGCCATCTATGAAGAAGAATCAGTTTCCATGCAGTCTGCACGTTGATATCACCAAAAAGTTGCAATGCGCATTTTTTTCATGTAATAATATTCAAAATATTAAGAATTACCTTTAAGTTTTAATTTTTTAACAATTTAATATTCTGGGGTAATGGCAGCTATTACTAGAAAGCAAAGCGCAGAGACTTCACACATATATGGTCATGAAATGAATGTCAGACACAGCCACTAAAAGCCAACAAAAGCAGGACATCTGAAATATTCTAGTTTGCTTTATGTCACAGTGAAAAAAATTTGACCACAGTTATCACGACTGAAAATTTTACACTTGGTTGTTGTAAAACTAATTAATAGCACGGGCCATGGGAATCGTAAATAAAACCGGTGCCACTTAATCACTTCGTGGTTGCTAGGACGACTGAGAGCAGGAAATGGAAGCATTGTATGACAAGCAACCAAAACTTGCGATATTCATGGAATAAAACATATAATATATGCACTGATAACACAGTTTGTTATCATCTTTTAAACTCATTTCAGATAAAACATCAAGGGACTAGTTTGGGGTATATGTATGCTTATAATCTAAGGTCAAACATTACATTAACCAGTCTTACCAACTGTGTATCAAATATATGTCTATTCAAATGAAACAGTTCCTTCTTTCTTTTTTTTTAAAGTCAAGCACTCAAACCAATAGAAAAATTAAGCATTTTCTGCACACGTTCGGTCACTTAGTTTTGGGTATAGAGGAAATACCAATAAACCTTTACATGTATACTATTATTTTCTATATTACTATTTAAACGCTTTTTTAACATAGTGAAATTTAAACTGATTTACCTTTGAGCATGTTGGTTTATTCTGGAGGTATTTAGCTGTTCTTTAAATCGACTCACCATTTAATTCATAGTTTCACCTTTTCGAACTCACGTTTCGAAATCGCACAACGTATGACACGACATCCTTCTAACCTTTATGGATATCTTTCATCCGCTTTTCAAGTTCCTCTTGAGCACCGTAGCATCGTTTTGTCAATATGTCGCAAAATGTACGAAATTTGTTATTCATCAGTATTTTCACCACACGTTTGCTTCCGAGTAAACAATGGGAGACGCTCTTATCAGATTGGTCAAAACTTGCCAATTTGATTGACAAGTCGGATCCATATCTTTCGCTTCCATTAGACACCTTTTATGACACTTGGGAGGACGCACTGGTCCTATTCTTCACCCACATGCCCGCGGTTAGAATCAGAATAAACGTCTACAAGAAATTACCCCGAGTATAATATGCTTTCACTTTCCTGCAATATTTGTAAAACGTTTGGAAGGAGAAATTTCGAGTTTTGTCTTGGTATCATAGTGTTTCAGGTCAGGATTGTTTTTACAAACATGATCTCTTTCGTGTAAGAATGAAAAGTTAGGTTGATGTGCTTGTGCATTCGGGCGTTTATAACTACACCAACTATCTGGCTGACAATAACCTATCTGGCTGACAATAACCTATCTGGCTGACAATAACCTAGATGGCTGACAATAACCCATCTGGCTGACAATAACCTATCTGGCTGACAATAACCTATCTGGCTGACAATAACCTATTACCTAGATGATATACTGCTTTCGTTACTATTTTAAAGCTAGTGTAGAAGCCTGGTTCCAAAGGTAACATTAAACAAAAGACGGATGCTCTGATTTAATCTGACAGAAAATATAATTTCTTCTGAAATTCTAACTCAGCAAGATATATATTGAAACATGCAATTTATTAAAAGTGTCATTTTACATCCCTGTCTCTCTCGCTTACACACACACACAGACACACACGGACGCACACACATACGCCCTATTATATGCTAGACCTGGCATGTTACTGCAGTACATATCACACGGCTATGGTACAAGCAGAATGAGTCGTTTTAAATTAATTTGTGCGTGGCCTAATCATCGAAAATTAAGATCTGAGAACAAAGAATTATTTTGTTACCAAGGAAAGTATATCTCCTGGCAAATTAATAAATGAACATTGTATTCTCTAACATAGACCCAACGATTTCTATGATTTGTATATATGTCAAATGCATTTTGTTATTTCTTTGCTATATGTGTGTGTGTGATTTGGATTTTTAACGTAGCTTTTAACACTTTTTCAGTCATATCGCTACCATGTCTGCAGTGTGGCAGTTTATAGTGATGTCTAGCACTGGGGCATCATGCTGCAGACATATGGCATGATGTCACACCCAGTCACATTATCCTGACACCGGGCCGACCAGTCCTAACACTAACCTCTTAATGCTGAGCGCCAAGCGAGGCAGCTGTAGGTGCCATTTTTGTAAGTCTTTGGTATGACCCGGCCGGGAATCGAACCCACGACCTCCCGCATTCGAGGCGGACGCTCTAACCACTAGGCCACTGGAGCGGTTTCTTTGCTTTATAAATAAAAGGATACTTCGAATAGATATTTATGTTATACATCTGTGTGGTAAAAATACAAATAGAAATTAAAATTTGATGTTCAAACACAACAATTAGTAATATTACAAGATAAAAAAGCTACGTTTCGGAATCAATGTTACATCACGTCCATACAAAAAAATTTTAATTTTAATTTTCATACTGATGTACGTGATTTCTAAGTCGCTTATGGACATTGTGTCTTATTGGTACATTGAGAATTATTTATTTATTTATTTATTATTTTGCTTTGTCTTTTTTTATTAAAAAGGCGCATAAATATATATATATATATATATATATATATATATATATATATATATATATATATATATATATCCTTATGCATGTGCACAGATAATGTCCCAAGAGAAAATATAAGAATATAATCTTGTTTAGCACAGTTTACATTTAAAACTCTTAGACCAATGCTGCTTTCTAAATTCGTCTAAACTACATTACCTGGTGTAGCAATGAACCGGATTCAATACAATTCCAATGTATCACCTCCTGCTGATAGTTTTCTTCAGAGTTTCAAATACAAACCCACATTTCTGAAATAAATAAACATAGTCACTGCAATTCGAAGAGAGATAATTTCAAAACCCTTCTGCAAGCAAATAAAAGTGTCGAATTATTATCGCTTATTTTGGAACGCTAAATCGTTTCAACAGTTGGTAAATATTTGCATTTTTGTATCTGTCTCATGCCTCCAAAGGCATACAAGAACTAAAATGCCCTGTTATTATGTGTCAAAATATTCCAATATTTCTTACCGTGAAATAAATTCAAACTTCTTCCGATACGAGCAAGTCTCAAGCGTATTTATATAGGTTGTCCTGGGGTATGTCTGTCCAATAGAAAAATTACAACTAAGGATAAAAAAACAACAGGAAGTATTAAAACATTTCCACTTTGAAAATTATGTAATTCTTTCACCCGCCTGGAGTTTAATACAATTCTACCTATTATTATCTTTATAAAAAAGCTAATAATGGGCAGGTCATCAGTTTAAAGACGCCACTTTTGACAAAATGTATTGCAACACTGTGACTGAATTCGAAACATTTCGGGGAGGAAAATCATAATTTTCAAGGAAAATAAATATTGAAACATTTCAGCAGTTCAGAGCAGAAACTATCATAAGGAACACATACAGTTAAATATCCCACATAACAATATATCCAGAAAATTTGACAAAAGGAAGATAATTATGGCAAATTCGTGTCAATTTATGAAGAATATACTAAGACGGGTGTGTATGTGTGTATGTATGTATGTGCCTGTATGTATTTATGTATGTATGTATGTATTCTCTTGTATTGCTGTAAACAATATTTGATAATGTTGAGACTAAAATGAAGTTATGTTAAGTACTAACATGTCTGTACTAATTACGCATGTATATTTGTATGTACATGTGGGTGTATGTATATGTGCTTGTCTGCTATTCAATAATACCACTGTAGATATTATTAAATATCACTGAAAATAATACAATTGTAGACATTATTAAATATCTTTGAAACATTCAATGACAGAAACAGAAACACATTTGCAGATGTAGACACGCTTCTCCCGCACCACTTCAATTCGATGTATTTCATGTATAATTTGCATAGATGAATCCAGTCCAAAATCACAAACTTTGGTCGAATCGAAAAAAATACCAAAATGTATTCATTCCAGATCAAATGGAAAAGTTGTTGCAATGCGCATTCATTCACAATATCACTGCAAATTTCAATTTTAACTAGACACGCCATTTTCTTTCGAAGTTGTGTCGAGCGCGCGACTAAGTTCAAATTTATCTGGACGGAGTTATGTGCGCATTAATAATGATGTCATCGTGTAATGACAAATCTGCGCTTGTGTATTTAATTTGGAATACGGCATTCATTCATTTACGTTGTTTCTTGTAGTGTATTTAGTTTATATAATTAAACCTTAGGTAGAACAAAAAATGAGCATATAATAAAAAGGTTACTGCATTTATATGGGAAAATATGAACTCGTTTTGTTGGATGGATATACTCTACTCCCAAGGTCGTGCAGTATTCCATCCCAAAACTCGTTCATATTTTCACATACAAATGCAGTAACCTATAATTATTACACTAATAAATGGTTATTATTACACTAATGAATGGTTATTATTGCACTTATAAATGGTTATTATTACACTAATAAATGATTATTATTACGCTAATAGATGGTTATTATTACACTAATAAATGGTTATTATTACACTAATAAATGGTTATTATTACACTAATGAAAGCAAATGCAATAACAATATTTGAGACTATTTTAAAATACATATGAACTTGTTCAACTTAACACGAAATTTGAGATTTACAGACTTTGAAGCCTAATCATGTTCTAATCATCTTCTATCTCCAGCTCGAGTACATGTAGTTAACGAAGTTTTACCAAGTGATATCTACTTAAAGCCGTAAAAAAATAAGAAGTCACATTTAAATAGCAATTAGTGAAATTAGAGATAGATTTTTTTATAGCTTTGGCACACACGTGACTTTGCCATTAATGGCGATCTACTGTGTATTATTGATAGATATGGTGTGTTCATTTTATGCCTAACGCCGTACAAGTTAAACAACGGGGTGGAGCGGTGTAGAGTGTGGGGTGTGGGAGAAATATAAAGGAGAAAAAGGAGAAAAATAAATTCCACTAAGATAAACCAAAGCGACGTACAACATTCAGGGTTATATTTAACTGTACAGTGCTATCTACCGCAGATACCAATTTCACAACTAAATTTCCATAATAGTAGGCACTTTTGCTGAATTTCAAAAGATGATGCTAGACTTGATGTATGGAGAAATTATTTCCTGCAAAATGGAGAAAAGTTTTTTTTGCACACAAGCACATACTAACTGGTCCCACCAATTTCACCTTGATTTAGTATTGCTTTTAATTATACTAATCAAAATATTTGTTCATGTGACTCGAAGCTTAGCTTTTGTTCCCAAATGGTCAGTTCTGTTTGGGCGATTATATGTGTTACGACTATATGGTCACAAACTAAAGTAACAGAAAAGAAGCAGCAAACATTTTGTAAAACTTAACAAACAATTTATTTAGCAAAGTTAGACATGAAAGGTATCAGAGGAACTTACAGTATTATAAAGTGAACCCGAACTAGTCCTAATAAAGATCTATGAAAGTCCTAAATAAATGAAAAGACCCTTACAAATTTCAATACCGGAAATGTAATGGTCCTTCAAGAACCGTGACGTTGTTGAGATAATATTATAGTCCAAATAATTAACACCACTGACCAATCCAAACAAACATCGAAATATATCTAAGTACAACATAAAAGAGACCTGCAGTCTTACTTAAGGAACACAAAATATGTGAATGATTGCCAAAACGGAATGAAACTGAATGCTTAATTTTCTCCTTGTATAGACCGTATATTGTGACTTTACTTCACAATAGACCTCCACGTGACAACATACACTCGTGTTTTTTGATGGACTATGCATATTCAAGTGAATTCACGCAGTCAGTGGGAAATCACAATATCATTCTCGATACATCCTTATCTCATCAGTCACTGCGAAACGAATCCACCAACCTTTAAATCACTCTCATTAACAAATATTTTAAACGTTTGATTGAAATCTGCAGCTGAAAGAACTTGTGCACTCAAGTATGGCCTTTAATTTATCGAGCGGCTTACTGACATTTGCCAGACCAATCAAACTTGGTCTTCCTACTTAATAAATTGATCAGGACTTCAGCACTTACGGAAACATTTAAGCAAATTTACGATAATATCCATCCATATCCCAAAATTGCCTCTTATTGGTAGGTACTGGAAATTCAGGGATAACTTTAAGTTTACCTTCTACAGGATCAACTTGTCCGTATCCAACAATATTCCCAACAAATTTGACACAAGCTCGGCAAAATTTACTGATCCCTAGACTAACTATCAAATTTGGCACACTCAAGCAAACGACGAATTTCCGGACAGTTTCCGGACCGTTTCGAGGTGATCCTTCCAGGAATAGCTGTAAATGATGACGTTGTTAATGTATGCATCACAGCCATTTGTATTTGATTCTACCATGTTCATTAAGCGCTGGAATGCAGAGGAAGAATTCTTCATACCAAAATAGAATCACATTGTATTCTTAAAGTCCATCTGGAGTTACAAAAGGCGAAATTTATTTTTCTTTACCCGTAAGTGGAATCTATCTGAATCATTTTAACGCGTCAAACTTTATGACATATTTTGCATTTCCAATCCTGTCAATGCAGTCATCAATTTTTTTATATTGGAAATGAGTTTGTTTTGGTGACACTGTTCACTTTTCTGTAGTCTCTGCATATTCGGAAAGAATTGTCTGGTTTTGGTACAAGCATACATGGTGAACACCATCTAATTTTTCTTCGACCAATGCATTCATTCTCCAGCAAATATAGAACTTCGTTGTTCAAACAATCCTGCTTTAGAAGATTCGTCCTGTAAAGGTCTTGTTGTACAGGTTCAGAATGAATCTATAATTTCAACATCGTGCTAGATTTTGTTTGTTTGAGTTGGAACATCTGGGAACAAGTGCTTGCATTCACATATTAGCTGCTTTAACTCAGTCTTCTCCCAAAGCTGTATATATGAACATTTTTTGTCCAGTTGTTTTTTCTTCAATATTTCAGAATTTTGAAGACTGGTTCAATCGAACTAATTATATTCCTGTTATATGTCATATTTTAAGTCATCTTTATGTAGGACATGAACAATTATATTATTTAAAGATTTACTGAACTACCTCGATCAACATACTCCTGCAAAATACTGAAATAACTGGTGCTGGTTTTTTCGTTTGTCAGATAATTTGATACAATTTAAATCATCTTCTTTTTAACTTTATAAGGACCACAATGTTAAAGAGGATTTTGAAGTATTGGCAAGTGAAACATAATTTTATCACCAGGTTAGAAAGTTCTTACCTTTGTAGTTTTGTCCTGCCTCGATGTCAGTTTGGAGTGAAGTAGGCAGAAGATTGTTTGTAGCCATTCACAATCAAAAATATACTCAAAGTGATTAATGTTAGAATCCTCAGTTAAAATAAACTCTTTCTTTTAACAACTTTAATGGCCTATGGACAACATATCCAGAAGGTTCAACAGAACCAGAAACTGGCCAATTTACAAATAAAACAATATCTACCATATTTGGAAATACCAGTTTTACTATTCGGCAAATAACAATGATGTTACACCTTGTGGTAAGTCTTGACGACTTCCGAATTACCAGCCAAATGAGTTATATGGGCTATACGTAGAATTTCCTGCTTCTATGACTTTAGGTACAACCAAAGAGTCAACATCGCTAATAACCCTCTAAAACAAAAGGGAGAACTGAGGATCTTTCCATCCTGATTAAACATGAGAGAATGAGTGGTTAAAAGAGGATCAACTTTAGATTGATCAGTGACAGGAGCAAACTTGACTTCATCAAAAGCCTGACCATCAGATGTTTGAGCCAAAGGATTAAAAATGTAATCAGCTTCATTCTCAGGAGCCAAATATCTAACTTCACAAGCCGGGTATTAATAAGTGATTTAATTTTCAATAGGAACAACCTTTTAATCCAAGCAAGGGTTGTCAGTTACAAGTGGGTTAATCACAGCCTTCATTCCAGCTAAGTCAGTGCTGAGCAATAAACGAACACACTTATTAGATAAAGAAGTCAAAGTGCCAACAGTTATTGGCCCTGAAATTAAGTCTGATGTTAAATTAGCATAATGGAGATGAGTTTCTCTTAAAAATTAAACAAATGCAATGAACCTGACGATAAAAGACTCAGAGAAACTCATATTCTGTGTCCCATAATATTTTAACAGGGATTGGATTTTTCGAATCACCAAAATATTATATAGAACCCTTCGACATGAATGGATTATAATTCTCCTCAATCGAATTAGATTGGGGCTTGTTTGACCCTATAAATGTATTTTTTCAATACATCACCATGACCTTGACCTATGAGAAGCAAGATAATTTTAAACTACTCTGTCTTACACTGTTGCTTATTTTTTTAACTTAAAGCAATCAGAAATAACGTGCCACATTTTCTTGCAATAAGTGCTCGTAAGAAGAGATAAGGTAGCAGAGGCTGGATTCGTATTAGCTGTACCAGACTGAAATATATAAGTACTCAATTGAGACTAGTTTGGTTTCCTATTAACCATTTGCTTAGAGGAAGACTTATTGACAAATGAAACTTTGTGAGAAAAGGAATACTTGTCAGCTGAACGAGCAACGGTTTCTAAAGTATCTAGTGCTCATCATGGTAAATTTTGACTTAGTTCTTCAATTCTTCGACTAATATGAGCTGTTTAAGTTGGTCATAATCTTTATCAACCACATGCCAAATAGCTGTTATTTATCCCTAGTAAACGCGACAAGAGTTTGGCTATTTGCGTTTTGACAACTTCAAAATTTCTGTCGATATGCTTCTGTCGATATGCGAAGATGTCAAGACTTATTTTCAGCGGGCGCCAAATGGCAACTTGCTGACTGTGCTCTGGAATGTCAATCCAGTCGGAGATCGTAATGATGATGAGATGGCTCAGTCGAATGACGCTGTCAGCCTTCTAACTCGACCGGTGCATTCAGAAAAAATTCAAATCGTGTCAGCGGGTTTCAACGCTAACATACGAGTGGTTTCTATGCTCAGCATTGCTATGACCGATCGAAGACTCGCGAGATCTCTCGTTATGATTCATAAACAATACATGAGTGTGCAGATGCCATAAGAAGTGTTCCTCGAGTGTGCTTCTGAATAATTCCACAAAAGCCTGGAGTAGTACAAACAGGTCAAAGAGAAATGGCAAAGCAGTCTCAATGCAATAACTCGACTGATATTCAGGATAAAACGTATATGACTCTGAAATAGGGCTGGTCGAAATGGAAAACCACCGACGTCTCAGAGCATAAATTCGGAACCGGAGCGCAAGCAGTCTAGAACAGATATCTAGTTTACATTCACTGGAAATCGAGTATATGTTTGCCAGTGTATATCAGTCTGCTTTCCACTTCACAGCAGTGTATTCATCTGGCTGGGATAACTCGTGAATACTTCACTCGTGGGCGCCCGCTGCTGAATTCTCTTCCATTTACCTTGTAGATTTTGATTCCCAAAATAGTTTGCGCTAGTGATGCAATTATTTTGCTGCCCAAATATTATTCATACAGCACAGTGATGCGAAGGTAAAGATTTGATAAGGTCATTGAAGTGTCGAGCGCTTTACCCCAAATCAGTAACCGAATTCTATAACGCCTATTATTATACAACTCCGGACACATAGAGAAGCATTCTCTTTATATTTTCTCAGAACGATGTGTGCAGGTGCAATGTCTAGGAAGAGAAAGTGAGCTAATCAATATAGTATTTCTCCTATGTTTCTTTTTCTTGTAACTGTTTGTCAATTTTGGCTTTATTAGATAAAATTCATTTACTGAACTCGCGCAAATACTTTCTTGATCATCTCGTTATTTTGGCATGTGCAATTGTAAATATATATCGGGATTTTTATAAATGTATAACAGTGAGCTTGCCCCGGGCTGGAAAATTTAACTTGCCCATGGGAAAATTGAGCTTGTCCCAAACATGGTCAGGAAGATCATTGTTTTGAAATAGCTAGATTGTTTTTAGAGAGAGAGAGAGAGAGAGAGAGAGAGAGAATTTACACAACACAATAACAGAGCTGCATTAATTTAGTTTTAATGATTTTTCTGTATAATGCGTTCATGCCTAAAAATAGAACTGCAGACTAATTTCATTAACTACATCAGTAAAAACGAAAGCAAGACTCTTTGAAGTGATTAATTTAAACTGAAAGATCAATATACTTCACAATTATTACCTAGTCATCAAGAAATTACCGACATGCATCAAAATATATGACAGGTCACATTTTGAGATTGAGAACACATATTTTTATTTTATTAACTGTTTGCTATGTTGGTATTGGTCTCCTGTAAAATACCACATAAAAAAACAAATCACAAACAACGCTTGTGGGAGTTATATTTTCAGTTCATCAATCCTGCTTTTACTGAAATCATAGTGGTTTATCGTTAGTGACGAGTGCTTTTTATGTTCAAACACACAATGAACTACTTACCTAGAGATGGCGACATGCATCAAAACAATCTTTAGACTCGGACAAGTAACAAAATGCCTAGGCTAGGTTACGGACATGAATGGCTAATCCCGGGTGCATACAAATATTACGATTAAAATGTAACTGATAAATTATAATACCAATATTTATTCCTTATATGTCAAAACTGGCTTCAGTTAGTAAATATTCGCATTATCGCGCCTTTGCGACAAAAATGCCAATGTCCTTAACATTGACTATAAGATGTTTTGTGGCATTACATATGAAACACTAACACGCCCTAACTCAGTTTTAGGATTTGCCGGTGGACATGTGCCTTAAAAATTGAGCTTGCCCGAGCCGAATTGTAGTTTGTCACGGGAGTCATGCAAGTTCATTTTTAAATCCCTGTCTGTCATGCTTCATGGCATATCTAGACTCTCCGCCACCTCCGGTGACTCCTGCTTTCTTTATGATTTAGCATACACCTGGTCAGCTTAAGGTTTGCATAACTATGCAATGGAAAACAAGACTTTGCCTCAAAATCAGTGAAAGGAAACTGAGGTGCCCCATGTTCTAGGAAATCTTAGTGTTGTTTTAACCGATTTGGCCCCGATCCCGTCTGTAGGTATGATGAGGCTGTACCCTACTTCTGAGCTCTGCAGCAGCAAGGTCATTTAAGATACACCAACGTGGGTGGTATTAAAAAATGCAGACAGATGTAGCTCTAAAAAGATGCCAAATAATCTGGAAGTTCTAGTTGCACTAAAAATACAGAGGGAAAAACCTCATTTTTTGGACACGTTTTTTTTTCTTCACCAAAATTTCGCTCGAGGTCGGAATGCGATTTTGGGTCCGGATTTTAGACCTTTTGGCCTCACATCTAAGGCATACCAGTCTTAACTGCACACAGACAGGCAATTCTTTGCAAAAACTAGATACGGTGGGCATCTGGAATAAATTGCGGTCTCCATACGAAAATGATAAGTCCATTAAGCACCAAAAAAAAAACAAGAGCCCCAACTTTTACCCTTCTGCTCATGCGCAAGCAAAATAGCCAACGGAAAATGATGTTTCTAATACAACTAGAGTAGTGAAGTGGGATACCCTACGGACAATGGAAATTCCAGTCAAAACACCCCTGGGACAATCTACGGACAATGGAAATTTAACATGGCGAAAAATCGTGGGACAATCTACGGACAAGGGGAATTTAACATGGGAATAAATCGTGGGACAATCTACGGACAAGGGGAATTTAACATGGGAATAAATCGTGGGACAATCTACGGACAAGGGGAATTTAACATGGGATTTTTTTTTAAAAAAAAAATTTAAAAAAAAGGGGTAGGCAATTCAAAGACTATCTCTTTTCGAGAAATATGGCTGGCCCTGAAAAGGGCCTTTGGGTTTTCTTCTGCTTCTAATTTCTTCTTTTCCTCCACCAAGTTCTTATTTTATCTCCTACACTCTTCTTCTCTTTCTTTTTTTTCTTCTCCTCTTCTTTCTTCTCTTCCTCCTCTTCTTTCTTCTTCTTTTCATTTTCTTCTTCTTTTTCAATTTTTTCGTTCCAATTGCGTATTCTTATTCTTTCCTCTTCATCCTCCTTCTCCTCCTTAATCTCTTTCATGACACCACTAATTTTGTCCTTTGCTTTCCTTAAGTTATTAATTTCCATCTTCACACGATGGGGACTATAGGAATAATGGTCTTCAACCAGTCTTAATAGCATCTGTTCCATTATTCCTAAGTTGTCTAAAACGTCTTGCAAGGTTTGTAATTTGTCCATTTGGTTTGACGCCATCTTCTTTGTATTCTTTGCAGAATGGTTTGAACAACTAATACTGTGGGTTCTTATACGAAAAGCGCGAACGTGAAGGAAAACATCCCCCTAAAACATAAAATGGATCTTACCTAGATCATGACTAACATCGCGCGGACGTGAAGGAAAACATCCCCACTTTTCTCATTTCATATAATATAACCCAAACTATACTCTCCACATACGCTAAGAAACAATAAAGAAACCCATAATCTACTATTCACACAAACTTACTTTATTAGTTACTAACACAAACACAAACACACAATCACATACACTTCCACTATTAATAAAGAGTTAGTGTTTATATTCACACTACTCTACCTACACACATTGGCAAATCGATCGTTATTTCTTTTCTAGAGTATTGGGTAGCCCTGAAAAGGGCTGTTTTGTTTGGAACTTCATGGACACCTGGTTAATGGTGGCACCTTCCAGGCCTGGCGCCACATACGCATCTTATCCCCCAGTTACTTTTTACCTTTTGGGGGGAGAGAGCAGAGGCAGGATATGTCGCTTCAGAATCCCAATTTTCGCTCTCTGGGATTTTGAAATTTCTTCTCTCCTTTTCCTCCTCCTCTTCTTTGTTTCTTCTTTCCTCTTTATATCTTCTTTCTTCTTCTTCTTTATATCTTCTCTCCTCTTCTTTGTTTCTTCTTTCCTCCTCTCTTATTCTTCCCTCCTCGACAATGGCTTCCGCGGCCAGTTCATTTAATATGCGCCTGGCATATTCCAGATGCACATGAAGCTCCAACAGTTTCTCAAGTCTCGTGTTCATTTTTTGGTGTTGATCAATCAACAAGGGTAGCTGGACTGCCGAACGAGTTTCAATTTATACTGAAAGCGCGGACGTGAAGGAAAACATCCCCCTAATAACATAAAATTCATCTTACCTAGATCATGACCAAAAAAAACAACAACAACGCGCGGACCTAAAAGAAACACTCGCTCACTTTTTTATGCTACCCATCACTTCAATAGACTATCCACATACTCAAAGCAATCCAATCTAACCCCAAATATACACCTCAAGCAGCCCAAAAAAACAAACAAACATCATTTTAATCTACTATCCACACCAACCTACTTTATCACTTACAAACACAAACACACCAACACATACCCTCAAAATTTTTAAGAAAGAGTTAGTGTTTATTTTCACACTACTCTACCTACACACATTGGCAAATGGATCATTACTTCTTTTCTAGAGTATTGGGGTAGCCCTGAAAAGGGCTGTTTTTTTGTTGTTTTTTTTTTGCTATGGCATTCTTTTTTAGTTTCTAAGAATGCGATGTCCTCTGAGGATAGACTTTCTGGCGATAGGTCTGCTTCTTCGGAAAGAGAAGAAGAACTCTTTGGTGTCGATACGACAATCGACAAAGCCTCTGTCAGCTTCAGGTTGCTGCTGTTGCTGCTGCTGTTCTTGTTGCTGCTGTTGCTGCTGTCTCTGAAGTCTGTACTTCTCCGTCCATTCTTCTTTCTCCCTGTTCACTTCTTCTCTGAAGAGCTCTTCTATCAGGTCTTCAGTGATTTTTAACATTCTCACATTCTCTATTTCTTCTGGCTTCGGTATCAGACTGTGTCTGACCCTATGCAGATTCACGTAGGCTTCGTTGAGCTTAGCTAGTTTGGAGCACATCTTCTTAGGAGGATGAGTCGACAATGGATGGCTAGACTGGAAACAACCCCGGTTATTATAGTGAAAGCGCGGACGTGAAGGAAAACATCCCCCACACGATTTTCGATTCGCAACGTTCAGTGATTGTCATGAGAGGGATAGTAAGAAATGAAAGAGCATCAATTCAACATTCTTATAGCTAAACAAAAGACAAAGGCATTTTTTCAAAACACAACATTTTTTATTCAAAAAATCACTTAACACTAAACATCAACATTTTTTAACAATAATCCAACACGATAACATCAAACAATTTTTTTCAAAACACAAACATTTTTTTCTCAATCAACAATCTACTTTGAACAGGGCTGACAACGTTGTGAATGAAATTGTGATTTCCACTGTTGGAAATCATTAGGCCATTGATGGACACTACGTTTCCTAGCTTGAGACAAAAGATAAGCATAATGGTCACAAAACCATCGATCTACTTTCACATCGTTTCTAGCAGAAGAACGAGGATCAAAATGAGTCACTAAATGTTCTAAGGAATAGCCCAGGCTGCGATGATGCAGAAAATACACACAGTACTGTCCACACACCAAGGAATCTGTGCCTTGTAATTTCACGTTATTGAATCGGGTGGTTTGAGCATTTCTTCTCATAAAGTCGATGATATCGTCTTCCAAAGGGGGCAATCCGTACGAATCGAAATATTCCACACAGCCTTCTTGAGGAAAGTAGACGGCTACCCAGTGGGTTCCTGGGAGATGACTGTCGTCCGTGTTGATCACGTAAGCTTGATGGTCTTTAGGTTTGCGATGAGGGAGTTCATCTTTAGCACAGACGACGGGATTCCAAGAAGCCGTATACGAACTGTGGTTCAAAAGGTAATAAAGTTCCCAGGTATCCATTGATTTGTGTGTGCTTTTTTCTTCTTCACAGGTAATAATAAGTTGTCAATTCGATCCTGACTTTTTGCTTGAAAATGTCTGACGAATAAACGGTTATTCGTTCTGTTTCCTCACTCTGATTTAGGAGAGCTTCGATACGATGGATCTCTTGAGTGGTTAATGGTGGACAAGAATGTTCACGCAAGTCTTTATACCACTGGTGCAACACGTCTTTGTTTGAGATGAGACTCCAAGCTTCGTCCAGATACTCGTCCAATTTTTCTTCTTGACTCAACATCAGGCATTTATCGTGTTGAATTTGACTGGGATGATCGTTTTGACATCCATAGCAATTTTTCTTGATCAATTCCGTCATTTTGTCGACCAAGTGTTTGGCAAAACAGGAGACTAAATGGGCTTCTTGTTCTGGCCATCTCGACTTCATTATGACAATTTCTTCGTCTTTGTCTTGGGATTCTCCTTCCACGGTCTCCTCACATTCCATGTCCAAAGTTTCTTCACTAGGTAAAGAGGGATAACAGTCTTCCATGGCTTTCTAATAATCTAGAATGACTTCTCTCAAACTGTTGATTTCTATGGTATTATCGAATTCTGCATACAGGATGACGTTCAACGTTGGATTAGCAGTATTTGGGTCTGGTTGGATTGCAAACTGAATTTCCACACGAATTTGACCAGATTTTATAGGGTGGAAATGTCCCTCGTCGCTGCCTTAGTCTGGAGTGAAATCGAAAGCCCACAAAGCGTAGCCTCCTGCGTAATCGTCGTACGTAATGCCGTGACTGGTGTTGGTTCCTAACTGTCCCGTGGCTTCGTACAGGGACAAGTACGACCTCAAGTAATTCTTCTCTTTAAATTTGGGTTCGAAAGGTCGGGTACACAAGGTCTTGCCATCGCGACTGACTTCGATCTTGGTCACGTCAAAGTGTTTAAAGTTGAACGGATTTTTAGCGATAGCTCCGTTGAAGGCTTCATTCTCGACGATACCAATGATTAAACGTTTGGGTAGCTGTCCTTGGAACAAATGATCTTCGATCATGGATCGCTGTCCCTTAGGAATGGTGAAAGTTTTCACTTCCACGCGTCGTATGGGATACTTGGCAGTTGTTCTGCTCAACGTCTGACTGATGTCATTTCCCACTTTAGGTAACACTTCCACACGACGTACGTAGAGTCTGGCTTCTTGGATTTTGGTTTTGTACTCGTCAGCATTAGCCAATAAGTGGAAAGCGGTACTGCTCCGATTCAGTCTCAGGCGGACATCCACTCCGTTCAGCAAATACTTTTCTTGCAACCACATGTCCAAATGCAAACGATCCATCAGTTCTAAACTCTGTCCATCTTTGATTCTGTTTCTTCGTTCTAGAAATCCATCATTTGTTGATTTAGTTTTATCCTTTGTATCAATTTCGAATTCTTCAAACTGGCCTGCATCGTCAGCTTCCCATACCACACAGGCATTGAGATGAGTGTTCTTGGCGTCTATTCCGTACGTCAAGAGATTTTCCAGGTAGGCACGATAAGGGTAAGTATCCATGCTGCTACTGACCAGTTTGTTATTCAAGTACAAGTCCACTCCACTGAACAAGGAATGCATGAAATTGTTGACGGGAGCTACTGCTTCATCGTCTATAGCACCTCCTGTCTTATCTAGAATTTTGACTTTCAGGTACAAGTAACTGCTATTCAGATCGATGTAATCTTCGGGCTGTCCTTTGATTTCAAACTCGATGGGAGCGGAATCGGTCAGTGAGGAGACGGGGTGAAATTCCACCCACTGGGATTCTTGCATCGTCATCATCGTGGGGGGCATGGCAAACAGATCCAGTTCCGTCTTGGAACAAGCGCAAGATTCTCGGTGCATCATTTTTTTTGTCTCTTTTCTCAATAATCGAAAACGTCTAAGTCTCGAACGGTTCTTCTTTTCTTGGCCTTTCTCGCTTGAAGTCTGGTGAAAGGGTGTTTTCTTCGTCGTCTCTTTCTGCCTTGTCCTTGCTGAATGCCTGACTCGGTAGCGTGCAGGGCATTTATAGGTGTTTCTCGTTGGCCTAAAATGTCTTTGCCCGTTTGCAGCAAGACATTTTTGCCTGCCCTCATGAAGGCTTCTTTAGGGTTTTGTTTGTCGATGATGACATTTTGGAGAAATTCTTTGCCTTGCGTCAGTGCCGCATCTTTCAAGGCGTGCAATCCGCGTGTCACCATCGGTTTCAACACCGGGGCCACCGAACGAAAGGCCGATTTTAACATATCTCCTAAGCCGTGTCCTCGCTGTCGAGCAACCCCTCGGTACACTGGATACATGACTTAAGAGTCGTGAGAGAACCGTTTTCGAAAATGGAGTTTCACCGTGACTTTTCCTTTGGTGAATGGAATATTTTGTCCCAAATCTCCTTTTATAGCAATGTTGACCGTGTCCAAATACGACTTGCTGACGGGTAAATAATGAGGATGGACAAATTCGCGGTGGACGTGGTAAGTGTTTCCACCTTCCTGGTCACTGGTCGTGGTACTATCCACTTTGAAAGGAATGACACGCAGTAATGGCACAGAGGTGTGTCCCACTACGTTGTATTCCACCACATCGGAGTACACAAACATCAAATTCAGTCCTTGGTTCAGTTCTACCGGTTTTCCAAAAGCTCTGTAAAAATCCATATTATTGTTGATCTTGGGGCTCCAATTGTTTGCAACCATTGTTGGATATCCACCCAAAATTTCAAACAAACTACCATTGAACCTGAAGGACAACAGTTGAGTATCCTGAAATTTCATCAGTAAGCGACGAGCCACTTTATGGTACTCCAGGGTGACACTTTTTTTGACTCTGTTCAGGGCTTTGCCAAAGGTGAACTCGAACCTGTCCGCAATAGTGTCCACCAAATGTTGGCCACTAAAATAAAACTCTGCCGGAATTTTCACGGTGTAGATAATGAAGGGTGGTTTGCTGGCTGGTTTTGTGTCCCCTGAAAACCCGATGTCATTCATGTAGTTTTGTAATTGTTCGTTCAGGATTTCCACCTCAAAATAGTTTTGAGTTTCAGTGATGTTTTTGATTTGTGTTGGGTGAATCATTTCCACTAAAGCCACTTCCCAATGGGCTTCGTGATCTAAGGGGATGGCTTGAGGTAATTTGGCCGTGTAACAGCACAACGTGTTGTTGGGAAACACCTCCATGGAACTGTCACTGGGTAAAGTTAAGTAAAATTGGTTTTGGTGACTCATAACTCCAGAGTTCTGTGGCTGTCCGAGGGGTTAGTGGACGTCAGAGGCGTGTCTCCGCCCAAAATGGGGTTCTGGTTGTGGTTGCTGGAGTGGTGACTGGCACTGACACTGGACACAACGTTCCCGTTCGAGGAGAATTTCAGGGAGGGATTAGGAAGCAGGTAACCGATGCAACTGCTCAATAAAATGGTCCACAATTGTTTGTCTCCTTGTTGCAAACTCAAATTGGCGATGGCTGCCCCGATGACACAATACACCACGAAGATTTGGCAGAAAAAGACGATTTGCGTTTTAGGCACACGTTCTCCACACCACACCCACAAGGGTTGTTTTTGTAAATCTTGCACAGAAGAACTAGGGGAAGAAGGAGTGGTCGACGTAGCTGCGTCTGCTGTGTGAAAGGGCATGATGGTCACTTCTTCTTTTTATAGTCGATGACTTGCGAAGCGTCGATCCAAGAATCGAAACTGGGTGGATATCCTTTCCAACGTACTTTGACTTCTTTGACACGTCGTTTGCCCACTTTACGGGTTCTGCGTTCGAGAATGCTTTCGATGTCGTACACGTCGTCTTCTTTTTTGGTGACACGTTGTAACTCGGGCAAATAAAACGTTCCTTTGAGTACTTCTCCGTTCATGTCTTCCAATTTATAGACGGCAGGATGACGGCCATGCACTCGTCCAGTGACGCGAAACAATTCGGTCGTCCAGTTAGGTAAGTAACCTTTGTCGAAAGTGCGTTTGGTTTTGCCAATGCGCACCCAATCTCCTACGGTCAACTCTCCATTTTTCTTGGGGACAGCCCTCGTCGGGGACGTACCAAACAGGCGCTCGAACACCAGCACTTCGTTGTCGGGAGTCACGTCTTGCGGGGCACGTCCGATGCTTCGATGGTAAGATTGGTTGTACGCTTGCACCAGGTGCGGTAAGATGTCGATGTACTTCAGAGTGTGGTGATGCGTAAAATATTTCCACATGCGTTCTTTCAAAGTGCGTTGAAAACGTTCCACGATGCTGGCTTTGGTTTCGGGATTCTCGGTGGTAAAAAAATGAATGTCACGTTTCTTTAATTCTTTTTGGAAAGCTTGGTTCAGAAATTCGGTGCCTTTGTCCGTTTGCCATCGAAGAGGGCGACGACCGCTTTGTTTCAACACCCGTTGCAGGGCTCGCACTAACTCGCTGCTGGATTTGGAAGTCAAAGGCACGACCCAGGCAAATTTGGAAAAGACGTCGATGACACAAAACAAATATTTGTAGCCACGATTGTAGCTGGCCAAATGAGAGACATCGGCTAAATCGGCTTGCCATTGATGATCGATGCCTTCCACTCGGGTGCGACTTCTGGCAAACTTGCGGCGAATGGGTTTGTGCAAAGTGTAGGTAGCTTGTTCTTGTAACCATCGTTGCACTTGAGGTAAACGGAGACTTTTCAGTCGCGTTTTGGCAGCACGATACAATTTTTGAACTCCTGCGTAACCTGCAGGATGCGATGGATCGTAGTAAATGCTAGCTAAGACTTTTTCCATTTTTTGTGTTGGTGTGTTAATAAGGCACCCACTCTTGGAAGAGGCTACTCTTTTTCTCTTGGGGTATTTTCTTGGATTGCAAGGCTTTGCGTGTGCGACCGGCAATAGGTGTCGAAGAGGAGGATGTCTGAGCAGGGGATATCGGTTCTTGTTTCACTTCTGTCTTCACTTTCTTTTTCTCTTGTGATGAAGAAGGGGTGGCCATCATCTTTTTAATCCATCCAATTCTGGAGGTAGGTGGTGTTGTTAACTTGCGTACTTTTTCTGGTGGAGTTTGAAACCCTTCTTCTTCTTCTTCTTCTTTTCCTTTTTCTTTCTTGACCACTGGTACCGGTACTGGTACTGGTACTGGTGATGGTGCTGGACTTTTCATCAAGGTCTTAAAATCTTTCAAAGTGGGTAGAGCTGTTTCGTCTAAAGCTTTCTGGTGAAAGAGTTGCAGTCGTTGCAAGAGTTGACCGTACTTTTGCGATTTTTCTGTTTCGGACAAATCTTGGCGATCCATCAAGGACTGCAATTCGTGTTGTAACTGGGACATCTCGCTCAAATTGGGATTGGGAGGTAAATGCGGGGTGCGTTGTTCTTGCCACCGATGGTATTCCATCCATCGTTTGTAAGGCACTAAAGCTAGTTTTCGTCCTTCCATGGGGTTGTCAGGGGTCGATTCTGAGATCTTGGGACTTTCGAAGGCCTTTTTATCTTGCTCCCATCAGTCCTCCCAACATGGTTCCCAAGACTCCTTTCAGTATGGGGCCTAACAAGAGAGGCAAAATGCCTCCACGTTGAACCAACATCTTCTTTTTTTGACGAATGGGAATTTTCTTTTGAACCATTTGGCGAAGAACGTGACGATGTTTGCCTAAGCATTGTTTCTGGTGTTTGGACAAAGGGATCGTGCCTTTCAAAACGTTCAAACAACATTCGCAGACGGTATCGATGACCTCTTTGGAGGCCGTTTGAATGAGTTTTTTTCGTAGGGGCGAAGAAGCTTTGGACAGGACAGATAACATGTCCCCATGTTTAGCTAAACGTGGTGGCAGTCCTTTCCTTTTCTTTCCTTGGGGTTTTCTGGAGGGTGACATTTTTGCTTGTGGGTTCCGGGACATTCACCGAACAGACACTAACGTCGATGACTTAACGCACACCCTTTTATCTTTTTTTTGGGACTATCGCTTTGTCATAAAGGTGACAATGTTTTTCCCAAAATCGCCAAGGAATCCTCCCCTTTGTTGACGCCTCTTTTTCTTGGAACGACTGTGTCTTTTCTTAGGGTAATGTCGATGCTTGGCTAAGCGCTTTGTCGGATGACGCGTCTGCCTTTGTCTCTTTCTTTTGTGACTTCTTGGAGGTGACATCTTTTACAAGTTCACTGATACCCCGACTTGGTCACAGGCTCTTTTTATACTGGAACGCGTCGCCACTGATTGTCTTTACGTTTTATCAGTTTGAGGACAGGCATGACACGTCGTGCAGGGGTACGCAACGGACTAAATCGAGCCAGTTCTTGCTTGGACAAATCCAGTAAACTTTGTAACATGCCCGATCTTTCTTGGACTTTGATTTTGGGAGAAGGTACTTTGTGAGCAGCAGCCACTGCCACTAAATTGGAGGGTCCTGCCACTGGGGAAGTTCTTTTGGGGGTCATCAACGGAGATGTTCTTGGTGTGATCAACGTCTCCAAGTACTCTTCAGTTCTGGGTGTCATCAACGGAGAAGTGGATGAACGTGAGGATGCCGGAGACGCAGTCACGGCCATGGCAGGTCGTGGTTTGCGAGTGTAAGGTTGCGTCCTGGCCGAAGTGCCTCTCTTGCGAATAGTTTTCTTCTGTGGACTTTTCTTTTTCTGGGGACTTTTTCTCTGTTTCTTTTTCTGGGGGCTTCTTTTCTTTTTCCGGGGTGGTGTCTGGTAAGAGGAGGGTCCTGCCACTGGAGAAGTTATTCTTCTTGGGGACCTGGTCTTTTTCTTTTTCTTCTTGGGGCTTCGTTGGACTTTTGTCTTGGGGATAACTTTGGGGGCATTAGGATCCCATCTTAAGAGTGAGCGAATGATGACCCCTCCTAGAGTACCGCTCCCTCCAGGTTTCAAAATGATTTGTTTTTTGGTTTGAGTGTCGATGCGGGGATCGGCCAGTTGGACCAAAGCGACTTTGTTTCGATCGAAAAAGCGTTGGGTTTGATGAGGAATCTGAATGATTCCTTGGAGTAATTGACGTGCCGTCACCGTGAACCATCGTAAGACTTCTTTGAGGCTAGCTTCTAAGACACGAGCTCGTGTTTGTGGATCTTTTTCTCGACTGATGCCATACAAGGCACGAATCAATTTGACGGGAAGATGCGACTGAAGGGACGTCATGTTCGCACTGAGTGTGAGACAGACGAAAAAGGGTCTGAGGTTTTTATAGATTTTTTGATGGGGAGTGAAATGAAGTCGAGGACGGAGACGTGTACAGGACAGGCCCTCCGTCTTGGCACCAGTGGTGAAACAAGTGGGTACGAAATCGCAAATCCTCAGGAGTGGTAGGTTTCAAATCGACGAGTAAATAGGCGTGTGGTGTTTGAGTGGCATCGTCGTACGCCTGAGTCAGCCAAGGCGTTCCTAACTGTTTGGCTAAGACTTGCACTTGCGATTTATCTCGAGGGCTTTTAAACAAGACCACGTAATGCGCATTGAGACTGATGGTGCGATGGGCTTTACTTTGTTGAAACAAATTTTGGGTGATGTAAATGACACTGGCATTACGGTGATGCCCTTTGCGCGTGAACCACAATTTAATTTCTTCTTCGTCTTCTCCTAACATGTCGTCGAAAATGACCAAATGGGTTTGACGGGAGTCAGAGACGATGCCGTCGTCTTCTTTAGGAATGCCTTCCACAAACACGATGGAATCGCCTTGACTTTCTCGCAAGAGGCTGTACGCCGATTGCCACTCTTTGTAACACCACACGATCCGTTGAGGGGGCCGATCGATCAAATGATGTTTATGTTCGATCAAACGTTTGACGAATTCGGTTTTGCCTGAACCGCTAGGTCCAGCAATGAGCATGTTAAAGGGATGGCGAAGATACAAAGCCTCCCAACTGGCACGATCTAAGTGTTCGTCGATGACTTTGACAGTAGAGGAAGAGGGAGCAGAGACAGCAGAGGTAGCCATGGTGTGAGAAATGTCACTTGTGACACGAAAAACAAACAAGACAAGAGTTTATATACTTTTTTCAGAACACGTTTATTGAATGTTTTTTTTCAAATATGAACACGAAAGACAAAAATACATACAACCCAAATAGTGATGTACAGGAATAAAAAACACATCATAACAATCAAAGTGAAATATAAACAAGTGTCTGTACAACATGTTTTGGTTAACCAAGATGTCCTAGGGACAGTGTGTAATGTTCTTACAGTCTCTACATGAGGTATTGTCACACAAGTGTCCTCCCGGAATGACCTTTCAGGAATGTCCATGACAGTCCTGTCCTGAAGCGAGTGGTTGTTCTCGGTGACGGGTTCTTCTGGCACCGTCACTAACACAGGTTGAAAAGTAACTTTTTTCCTTGAACAACTCTTGTGCATACTGGGCCACTTCTTGGGTCCAAACCTCAAAACCCCCCTTTTTCCAGTCACGAACATCTGTCCAATGAGGGTGTAAGTCACAAGCTACACACACATCGTCATACACGTCTTGGGTCGCTAAAAGTTGACGAATCTTTTTTTCCTGTTGAGGTCGAGAAGTATCCAGATGAAAACGCAAGGCTTTGAACAAAAGGAGTTTTTCGTGACCATTTAAGGCCATGGAGGTGGTAAGTACTGATCGTAAAGAGTCCACAAAGAATCGGCTGGTAAACGAAATCCCAAAAAACAAGTCACTAAGACACACACCACTTGTCGTCCCAAATTGAATGGATACAGTTCTTGTAATAATCGATGGTAATGATCCACGGTTTGAATATGGTCATTGAGTTCCTTCCACGGAATCTGTTGGATGACATGTGACATAAGTCGTGGCATGGCAGCCTGTTTTTATAGTCTCTTTGTTTCGGAAACAATACACGTACTTTCTAGCCAGAGATCTTCGTTCTCCAGTAGGGAATCTAAATCTTGCATACTGTAACCGAAACTTCAGAGTTCGTTTAGAAGTTTCCTCTTCCTCTAAGTAGATTCCACGTAAAATATGTTGATAATCCTTTAACTTGTCTTCCTCAATGTATTGCTGTAGGTGAATCTCGAAGTAACCAAAATAATGAACATTTCGATCATTCACTAACTCAAAGTGTTGAACAAGGTCTGACCACTGAAACAATTTCTGACGAATCAGTTCTCTTATACCATTCAGGTACCAGTGGTTAAAGATCTGGTGACGTAACGGATGCAATTGTTCTTTACGTTTGACTTGTATTTTCACCAGCTCTCGGTAAATGCGTTCTCTCAACTCCACAGGCAAAGCACGAATGTTCTCTAGCAAAGTATCCATGAATAGGTCATACTAAATCCTCTTTGGTCTGACACAAGAAATGTACTCTTTGCACAAACATGGTTTCACTTCAGTGTCAAATTTAAATCGTTGAGTCACTAATCTACACATTACAATTCGTTCAGAAGTTTCCTCTTTCACTAAGTTGACATTGTGTTCAAGATGTTGGTAATTCGTTAACTCTTCCTCTGGAATTCGATGCAGTACGTTTACAATGATGTAGGTAGAATCGTCCATACCAAACCAATCCTTTTTAAAACTAGAGGATCGTTGATCAATGTCTGTCCGATGGAACACTTTCAATTGAATCAATCCTTGTATAGCCTTCAGGTACCAGTGGTTCAAACACCGGTGACGTAACGGATGCAATTGTTCTTTACGTTTCACTTGTATTTTGACCAGTTCTCGGTAAATGCGTTCTCTCAACTCCACAGGCAAAGCACGAATGTTCTCTTGTAAAGTATCCATGAACAGATGATTATGGTAAGAAGTTACTTCAATGTCTCGGTCCCACTAAAGGTAAGTAATGACAATTCGGTGACCATCGAGCATGTTCTACGTAGGCTGAATCTTGCGGTTCCCAGTGGTGAAGTGTCACATCGCAACTGAAGCACCTGACTTTATCTCCTTCGCCCAAGTAGAAAAATCCGGCTCTGGCTAATTCTTCGGGGGTCGGTCCTCCCAGATACTTAGGCCATTTTCCTTTGAACGATTGAAGACGATTTTCAAAGTCGCAGTATTCCGACAAACGCACAGGAAAAGAATATTCGTTTTTCACAGGTTCGTTTCGATGAGGGTTGAGTGACATGGGTAGGAGTTTGCTCAGGGCTGGATGACATCCGTAGGGGGGTAGACGTGAAGGTGAACATTCCCCTTTAAAACGAAACCCAGTAAAATGTCCAAGAGGACGAGCAGCATCGCTTTCGCATCCCACAGGTTTGACACGCACAGCATCACTTTCCATGATAGGGGTAGGGGCACTAAAGTTCCCATGATGCTTTACGGCATCGCTCAGGTCACAAGGTACAGCATCGTATCCATCGCAAGGCTCACAATCGCACTCGTCTGCAAACTCCGTTACGCAATTACAATGGTAACCACATGGACAATCGCAGTTTCCTTCCGGACATTTTCCGTCGCAATGCATGGGTCTTATCCATCCAATATTAGTCACACTAGAGGAAGATACAACTTTTTTACAATCCCCAAACTGGAACGATGCCTCTTTCAAAGTATTCATCTTGTTCGCTCGGTCTTGGTAGTCACAATGAACTATCGATCTTGCCTAGGGTTCCTTTTTTATATACAGACCAATACCGACGTGACCGTAAGGTAAGGTGAAATGATTGGGAAGTCGAACTCGCTTCTGGTATACAATTTGATAGACTTTTTCCAAGGGTCGACTGACGATGTGGTGAGTGGGTAAACGTACAATCTTGTTCGGTTGATAGGTGGTCACTTTAAAGTTTCCATCCTCTCCCGATTGCAAGGCTTCTTTCAATACCCGAAAGTTGACCACACGACTGGTACGATAATTCAGAGTCAGTCCTTTCACTTTGCACGTCGTGTGCACTTCTCCTTGTTTGTCACGGTATTCGTAGCCGTAATTTTTGGGACCGCCACTGACGAAACTTAGAATCTTGTCGTCGGGATGCTCGTCTGTCCAGGCTCCTAAACGGTCTCCTTCGATGTTAGGGTGATGTTGAATCGGGTGATGGATGTAAATGCAGCTGTCCGTGTCAAAGTACAGGACGCGTTCCCCTAACAGTTCTAAAGCTTCGTACAATTTTAAGCGAGCATGAGCTGTCACGTAAGCCGCAATGATGACATTTCCAAAAGGGTCGTCTTGCACAAAGTCCAGATCTTCTTCGTAATTGACCAAGATCAAATTCTCTCGAACGACGTCCACGTGTTTCATGTATTTGGTTTTGTCGTGAATCATCTGGAAGTAGCGGGAAGGTTCTGTCAAATATTCCGTCTTGGGTAAACACGGTCGTTGTGCCATTTTACCCCACAAGCAATTTAACATCACTTTGGCAAACGATCGCCTGCCTTCGTTTTTCTCGATGTGGTCTAAAGTGATGCCTTCTTGTTCCCGGTATTTCTCTTTGAATTTTATTTGGTCTTCGGGAGTGTGACACCAGGAAGGATAGCCGCTGGCTTCTTGCTTCAGTTTCAAAAAGGCATCCACGTAGTCGGCGAAAATGCCTTTCTGACTGGGATCACCCTTGCGGTACTGTTGTGTCTTGGGAAAGTGGCAAATTTCGTACACTTCTAACAGTTGTTATCCCATGTCCAAAGCTTTGAACAATTCTACGCTGACCCAGGTTCCCGTCAAGGCCCGTTCTTCCTGGCTGTGCTGACAAGGTTGATCTTGGTTGCACGTTTCGGCACAAGTACGGCACAATGGAAACATCAATTTGCCTTGACAATGGTGAGGTAAGACGGGATGGTATAGGTTCGTGGGAGGCAAAACTTTACACTTGATCAAGCCTTCGTATTGTCGAATGTTTTTCAGGTCGATGTGTTCCGTGAACAATTGCGGGTGCCCTACAGGAAAGCGACAATATTTGCACACGTAGGGATACAGCGAACACACGTCCAAGTATTTGATTTCTTCTCCTATCTCTTCCTCGGCTTGGTACAGCAAACAGGTGGCATTGGTCCTTCCTCCGTACAAACTATCCCTCGGGTTCAGCGGGTCCATGAACAGGTAACTTTCCACGAGGCGTTTAAACTCGGGATCGGTTTTCAAACGGTGATCGTACTCGTGTTCCCACATTTCCACCACTTGGTATCCTTGCTGTTCTAACTTTAGGCGTCGCTGACAAGTGTCCTGGTACAAGTCTTCCATGGTTCGTTGCAAAAACTGATTCTTAGTGCCACGGTCAGGGTAACAGACGGGACATCCGTGAAATAAGCAACCGTTAAACTCGTACACGATCTTGGGGTTTTCTAAGTCCCAGCCATCGACCGAATACGTTCCGATGGTTTTTTCGCCCCCTCCGTTGCGGGCATGCTGAATCCACTTGTCTTCCTTGTCGCACAAGTAATGTAACCAACGTAGGGCTTTGACCGAGTATTGACGCTTGACAAAGTGGGTCGTTTGAGGGCTGATGACAGCCACGGTGTTTTCAGGCATGAATCGTTGTCGATACACTAGGGAACACGCTTTGGCAATGGTGCAAGCTTCTTTCAAAGGATCGACCCCTCCGTGTTCCATGAACAGTTCTCGAAATTTTCCACAGCAACGCCGTAAAATGTCCACGTCGGAACGACAATACTTTGGCATTTCTTCCTGAAAGTCGAAAGGGTCCGAGGCGTGAGCCTGGTACCAAGCGTAGAAAGCTTCTCGTTGTTCGGTACGCATGTTGTCGGGGTCGTAATAGTGAGCCTCAGGCAAATGGGGTAGAACGGCGTGTTGATTGGCTTCCGTATTGAAAAAGTGTGGAAAGTACCCTTTAGCCATTTCTGTCATTCCAAACGTTTTAGGCATTCGACTCAAAGGCATGGCCAAGTAACTCATCGAATCTTTAAACTGTACTTGTCCCACTTGCATGAAAATGATTTTGGCTCCGTTCAAAGTCACTTTAGGACGCTCGGTGCCTTGTTCCGTATAGTATCTGAGAAGAAACTGTCCATCGTATCCGGAAAAATTGTGAGCCATCACCGTGGCATGACGATGACAATCTCCGTAACGTTCGATGTCCTCTTGGCTCCACGTCTTGTCGACGGGGTCTAAGACCCATTGGGCAAAATCGGCTAACGTGTTCGGTCCCCGAAAGATTTTTTCACGTCCTCCAGGAATCTTGCTACAGTGAGGGCAATGACTGAAGATAGGTTCTTGAATGCACTTCTCGCACGCTCGATGAGCCACGCAGAAATTAGGGATGTGAATGCCAGTCTCTTGCATGCATTCGAAATCGAAAAAGATGAAATTGCCTTTCTTCTTGTGACCGTCCTCTTTCTCTGGTGGGGGTTGGTATTTTTGCACGTAACATTGGTGTTCCAAGTCCACGATGTGGTGACAAATGTGACATTTTTTCTTTCCTCGACATACGTGTGCCTTGGCATTGTTGGTAAGTATGCCTTGTCCACACGTAGAGCACAATCTCAGGAGTTGACAAGCACATTTCTTCTGTGAACCTTGTGTTTTCAAATGTTGTTGGTAACAGGTAGGGCTGACAAACGTGCGCAGACAAGTGGAACAAGTCACTGGTTCTTCGCTCAGACAGGGTGGAGAGGCCAAACATCCTGAGCATTTCCATCCACAATGTTTGTGTTGCTCTCGATTATTATAACCATAGTCACATTTCTCACAGTAATAACCGTATCCCAGGAATCCGGTGATACTGGTAATGGTATCGAAATGGTCATCGTGATGATAAACATGAATGTATTTTCCGTCCTTAAAATCTTGGCCTCGAAACAATAGAGGCCCGCGCATTTCTTGAGGGTGCACTTTCAAGGTGTAGCGTGGAGCTAGGGCATCTTGCAATTTTTGCATCTCAGGAATGCCACAGGGTGTGTCTTTGGGCAGTCCGGCTTGTTGTAACAGAAGTTCTGCTTCGTTTCGTTGTTTGGCTCGGTCGGAACGTTGAATAGTGTCCCAGGTTCTTTTCCATTCTACCGTGTCGTTCTTGTTGGCATAGGTTCGTCCCACCACGATGGCACGGGCTAAACACATCTGGTCTTGAGGGTTGTTAATTCGGACGAGACTCGTTTTGGTGTTGCGAAGGTCGTCCACCAATAACATCTTTTTGCGTCCTGTCCCTTGAGGAGGAGAGACGTGGGTCATGTCCAGTGTGGCTTTACCATCGGTGATGTCAAACTGATCATTAGATTGTTGTACGTTTTGAATCTTGTCCATGACTTTGGAAGCAGTCAATTCTGCAGGGGTGCTAAACTCGATCCAAACAGGGGATTTCAAACCGTCGTGTTGTATGGAAAGTCTCAAGCGATCGTCTTCTTTGGGTTGACATTGTCGCTTGAGTGCAGTGAGCAAAGAATCCCACACCTCGGTGATGAACACTTCTGCTTTCTCTAACGGCACTTCAGCCTTGAAATCTTTAAACTTCACAGTGTATTTGTAAGCCGTGGTTCTAAATTTTCTAGAGGAGCGCTTTTCCGTCTCTCGAATGGAATAATACTTTTCAGGGTTGACTAAGGGTGATGAACTTGGTTTAGAGGGTTCGGATTCTGGTTCACTCATGTCCTCTTCAAAATCACTGGCATGAATTTGTGCCAAGATTTCAGCCCTGGTACGAGGCGATAGATCACGTTTCTGCCTCTTACTTTCTTCTTCTTTCTTCTCGAATGAATGGGATCGTTTCATCTTGAAAGCAAAAAGTCAAATGACTCAAGTTCAAACACCATAAACTACTTTATAGTCATAGCAGACCAGCGTATATAAAAGGGTGCGTGTCTTGTCCTTTCACTATTCATTTCACTCTCAAGCCGAGCACAACGATGGAAGAGACTAACCAGATGGAACGTTTCGTCAGAGCTTTGCGAGGGGTCATTAGAAAATTCTCTTCAGACCAGCCTACGGACTACTCTCCTTCCTTTAGAGATAAAAGTCAAGATACTTGCTATATCTGTCAGAAGAAAGGGCATTGGTCTTCAGAGTGTCCAGACCGTCAAAAAAGAAAAAAAACAGGGGATAAAAAAGACAAAAGTCAAGATACCTGTTATTATTGTAAAGAAAAAGGACATTGGTCTCCAGATTGCCCCAAAAAGAAACAAGAGGAGTCAGAAGAAAAGAGGAATTCTTCAGAAGAAGAGAGGGATTCTTCAGAGGAAGAAGAGGAAGAAAAAAGACAATTCTATTTAAATGAGGCAAAGAAACACGAGAAGAAAAGAAGAAGGGAAGAAAGCGAGGAGAAAGAAGAAGAGGAAAAGAGTGTGACGGTGAAGAAATTCAAAAAACAGAGAGACTAAAAAAGGAGAAATAAATGAACTTTTTATTAAAGTGTTGTGTTGTGAATTGTGAATTGGATTGTAAAAAATGGAGAAAAGAATAAATGAATGATATAAGGTAAGTGTCTTTGAGTTGTGATTTTAAAATAAGAAGCTACACTCACGCACTCATACACAGACACGTACTATAAGGGTAACATGGGTGGGTTTTCTTTGAGTTATTGGCAAATTGAAATTGTATTTCTTTTCGAGAAATGTGGGTGGCCCTGAAAAGGGCCTTTTTTTCTTTATGGTGCAGGGGTGAGTTTAAGCAATCAATTTTAACTGCCTTAAGCCTTTGCCACGGCCAAGGCCTACTTCTGGACTGCGTAATGATGATAATGATTGGGTTGAAATCACTAAGGGTGGTACGGTAGGCTTAGTCACAGGGTTGACATGTTTGGCTCGGGAAGGTCGTATTCTCTTCGGTCGTGATAAAGAAGTCTGATACATTTGTTTCAGACTTCTTAACTCCGCTAAAATGTCCAACAGTACCGTGACCGTTTGATTTTCACCCTCTTGTTTCTTTGCTGCTACTTCTTCTTGCTGTTGTTTTTTTCTTACCTCTTCTTCTTGTTGCTGTTGCTGTAGGAGAAAAGCCTGTTCCACTTCCTTTTGTCGTTGTATAAATTTCTCCAATTCTTCTTTTTGTCTCTGTCTAAAATTTTCCACTTGCGGTAATGAAGAAGGTAACGAAGGTTCCGGAACAAATTCTTGCGAGGAGAGAAAATCCACAAAATCCCAATTCACCTCTTCTGAAAGTAAGTCCGAGTTCCCTTGGGCAGTCTCCCCTGATGGTGCACCCCACTGGATCGTTTTCTGAGTTTCCGTCATGTTGAATCACTGTCGCATAGATTGACTGCACACAAGCGCTAGCGAATCTATATTGACTACGTGACGTCACAGACTGCTCTCTTCGGATTGGATGCGGGCTGACTAAATTCTGTAACGTGTGTTCGGATTGGTGAATGAACTCAATCCGTTTCAATCCTTTCTGTCCCTATAAATAAGCGCCGTTCACTGCATTGATTCACCTATTCTCGGAGCCTCAACATGTGGACCGACGTTGAATCTTCAACCCTTGTGTCAACGATGATGTTCAGGACGGACATGCTCATGTATGTCCGATCCAAGTGGACCGTTGTCTACAGGACCAACAGCAGCCTGTGGATAAGAAGAGTCTATATAGAGAGACAAGGTTGCCTCAAGAGGACTCTGATGTATGGCCCTGCTGTAAGACGAAGTTTGAGGAAAAGAAGATGTCGCAAATGCCCTTTATGTTAAGGGAATATTAACATAAACCAAAGGCCCTTTTCAGGGCCAGCCATATTTCTCGAAAAGAGATAGTCTTTGAATTGCCTACCCCTTTTTTTAAAATTTTTTTTAAAAAAAAAATCCCATGTTAAATTCCCCTTGTCCGTAGATTGTCCCACGATTTATTCCCATGTTAAATTCCCCTTGTCCGTAGATTGTCCCACGATTTATTCCCATGTTAAATTCCCCTTGTCCGTAGATTGTCCCACGATTTTTCGCCATGTTAAATTTCCATTGTCCGTAGATTGTCCCAGGGGTGTTTTGACTGGAATTTCCATTGTCCGTAGGGTATCCCACTTCACTACTAACTAGGCATTAGTCTCATGGAAAATCTGTTGAAAGCCGATGTATTACGATGTATTCAGAAATAGCCCCCCAAATGTCTTTCCTACGCACATTTCAGGCAAAAACGACAAAAACCTCTGGGGCCGAATGAGTTAAGGAAATCTTAGTGTTGTCTTAAGAAATTCTAAGTGTTGTCTTACGGAAATCTTACTGTTGTCTTAAGGAAATCTTAGTGTTGTCCTAAGGAAATCTTAGTGTTGTCTTAAGGAAATCAAATTAAGATTACAAAGAAAAGAAAATATGACATGCCACAGGATTAAAATAAACAGAAATTTATATACGACTTTTGAAAATGAATTCAAAGTATGCTTCACTACATTCATGTTGGCATGCCTTTCACGTTTTCTAAAGACTACAAATTGCCTCACCAAATTAAAGATGTCTTTCAGCCTCCACAACATAGGATATTTGGAGTGCAAATGGATATTGTCAGATAGTAATATGATTCTTAGAAGACATACGCTAAAATGAATCTACAACATCTTCACACATCTTTTCCACGAAGAGATGTCATTGATAAAAAACAGGATTAATACAGGTATAAATCTCTACCGGATTGACTCACAACACCATGCAATACCCGACAGTTGAGAAATAAATTTCAGACAGCACCATGCAATAACCGGATAATTGATCCTGGAATTTCAGACAGCATCATTCAATAACGGACAGTCGATACTGGAATTTCAGACAGCACCATGCAATGCCAGACAGTCGATACTGGAATTTCAGAAAGTACCATGCAATACCGGACAAGTGATACTGAATTTCAGACAGTTCCATGCGAAAACGACAGTTGATACTAAAATTTCAGACAGCACCATGCATACCGGACAACTTATACTGGAATTTCAGAAAGCACCATGCAATACCGGACAGGTGATACTGGAATTTCAGACAGTTCCATGCAAAAACGACAGTTGATATTGGAATTTCGGAGAGCACCATGCAATATTGGACAGTTGGTAATAGAATTTCAGCGTGTGGTGCCTACTATACATAATACTTCTAACTTCAACTGAAATATATTTTGGCCCAAAATAACTGAGCTATCCTTATGTCAAGGCTTATAGTTGCTATTTTAAGTTAGTAAAGTATTTATTTTCTTCAGAACACTTGAAAGGTGTGGATAGTGAACAATGGTGGTGTTTTATTAGCGGTGTGCATTTTAATATCATAATCACGGTGACGTCAGCACCTTTCAAAGGAAGGAGATCAAAATGTGTCTCCTTGAAGTAAACCATCTTTAAATGGGTATTTTGTGAGCTTTACTGTCAAGACCCCTATGATATAAGACCAAAATGATGTCCCTTGAGGTATTAATAAAACAAAATGCAAAGGTTTAATTATGTTTTATAACATAGTATTTAAAAGTAATACAAGATAGGTTGATAATAAAAGAATAGACCTTTAACAGATTGGTGATATTGCCTGCTCTGCACACACATTGATATGCAATCTATGCCGAATTCCGTGTCGATCAGGCACTTTGCGAATTTTATTTCTTTTTATAGTAGCATACACAAAACGGGCCAACTAGCTTGCAATAAAAATGTATGGATTAAATGCACTAGAGTGAGCTAAAGGTATGCCTAAATTGCAGAAGAACTATATCGATTATAATATCAGCAAATGTACAATAATAAATGGATATATGCACAGTTGAAGGAAGATAATTGTGATATGAGCTTTGTTATTAGATTTTACAAGACGGAGTTCGTTTGTCTGAAATCACTCAATTTGAGCACACACCTGAAGCCAAAAGACCTACGCATTTTAACATCTCTAGCATATGATTAAAAATTTAAACATTTTATGAGATTGCAATTTGAGAAACTTTACATTTAAAATTTTTAATTATGAATGATATTTGAAATATTTATGGATTATTGTCTGGGTACCAAACTAATTAAGATTTTTTTTATTCCTATTGACTTCTCATGGCCTTACTTGTAATATTTATTCACTTACAATTCAAGACACTTGAAGATATCATTCTAGTACGCTTTGTATCTGAAAGTAATCTGCACTGTTATATAGGTCATGTACAAAGCTTAACCTTGAAATATAGTACTTAATGATAGGGCAGAGATCAATAATCTACAGTAAATTTCATTATGTCTACTTAAAACTATCTATCAATGAGATAGTGTGGAAAGAAATAACTGCAAAGGTTGCGCTGTTTACTTATTTATATAACTTACGAACCAAGTTTTAGAAGAAGAAAAAATTGTTTTTACATATGAACATTATTTTTTTCTGATAATTTTGATCACACCATTAATGATCATAGTGCGGCACTGAGGCTGACGATTTATCGCATTATCATAACGATTTTTATTTATTAACTGTTGGTTGATACTTGTACATGTAAAGTAGAATGATGATTGGGATGACATAGAGCTGAACTGATGAATTGGATTTAAAATATATAGTTGCATGGGATAAGTTTGGCATCTATCTTCGAATCGACTTAAACCAGCATGTGCTAAATCTGCTGTGAGCAATTCAATATCCGTAAATGCATTTCAACAATGACATAACCTTACTAGTCAGATTTTAATAACATTTCGACAAATTATTGAACCACCCCACCACCACCTGTAACTTTCAGAGCTAGTGGTCTGCATTAGTATTTTAATCTGTAAATAGTTAAACGTACTTCAGAAAGTTCTTATATTTTTAATATTTTGGGGAGGAATAGTAAATTTAATACATGTTTGATAATTCTTGCTGGTTCACATGTCTGAGTTTCAATATGAAACGTTTATTTTTTACCTGTGCTTTTATACTTTATTTCGTTTTGAAATCTACATATTTAATTTACTTGAAGCTTACTGACAATAAGATTAAATAAACGTACGTTATCTACTTTCAGGGTTGCCTTGAGTTTGGAAACAAGGCTGAAGAATTGGATTAATGTGGACCGTCTCACGCAATCACACACACACACACACACACACGCGAGCGCGCGTAGATGGCGAACAAATGCCTGTCTCATTAGAGTATTCTACCCTGCTTATATTACCAAGATCTACTTATAACACTACAATGAGATATCATACCACGAAGACGTAAACTGGGTCTTTGTCAAGATGAAGGCCACTTTTCAACTAGGTTTAAAAGCTTTAACTGTTACAGGCCACCGCTTACGGTTATCGATATAAACAGATGTATTTTGCGATACAATATAATGCTGGTCAAGGCACAGTTTCAGTGTAATGTGGTGTTTAGTTACAATTAACAGAGTACCTGACATATTATATTCATCTAGAAAATGTCACTTGTCATTCTTTCTTTGTTGACGTACATACTTTTTAGCGGGTATGTTACAGTTTATCTCCAAATCACCTGACGTGATCATGCATAACTGCTTATCGTCAAGATAATATGAGATACACCCGACCAGGCTACCACTATGAGATACACAGGACCAGGCTACCACTATGAGATACACAGGACTAGGCTACCACGTGTCTTAAATGTCATTCATTTTTCAACGTTGCTGTCTAATATCTAGAAATTTTACTATTTTTTTCTGTTAGGTTAGTTTTTTTATTTTAGGTTTTAAAAATAAGAACATTATATTTTTCTGTTTCTATAAAAAATAAATACATCAATTTTGTTTTCCACTTATCATATAATGTAAATACTTCTTAATTTTTACATATTTCTATAATCAAAACGATACAGCAAGGTTACTGCTCGGAGCCTAAAATCACGTGGTACTATAATTGCAATGTGCATAATAACAACACATCATAAGCTTCCAAAATCCTAGTATGCCATAAAATAATAAGGATATTAACTTAATAACGTAAACTTATGTAAACCATCAAAATGTATCAGATAGATAAAGCGTTGCCATAAAATAACAGTTTTACAATTATCAGACTAAATTTAGTTTTGCCTGTGATTGTTAAAATCAGGCAAATATTTGTTAAAACAAAGTAGAAACCTGGTCGGTTCGAGTCTTGGATCGACCAAATTCCTGTTTGTTAATGGTTCTTTCCAGGGTTTCCCGGCATCTTCTTCCGCCAGTTATACTGGCCGCCACGTAACAAACTAAGAAGAAAGTATCATGTTTGAATGTTGTGTTTCACAGATGACTGAGATTGAAATATTACAAGTTATGGTACTTTTTGAAGTGGTGAGGCTAAAACTAGTCTCATAAACTTGCATGCTTTGACACGTACAGAAATAAGGACATGAAAAAGAGTAACTTCCTTGTTCAACATTCCTTGTTATTTCCCTCTTTACTACAGTAATAGACAAATATCAACCTGTTTTCTAACAATTTTGCATAATTTCCCTATGCCTAAACTTTTTATCTGGCGATTTATTTTTGTATTCTCAATAATTATTATTATTATTAAAAATGTAATCGATTTACGTTTTTTAGTTCACCAGCTAGTTACTTGTGATTTAAAAAGGATATTTTTAACAGCAGATTCACAGAAAAGCGAGTATATGAAAAAGTAGACGAATTAATGAATGTAACATATATGTATATTAAAGATCCTGTATTATTGTAATAAATACATATATTAAAGATCCATGTATTATTGTAATAGATATGTATATTAAAGATCCATGTATTATTGTAATAGATATGTATATTAAAGATCCGGCTGAGGCAAACCACTGGTAAGTAATTATTTCTTGAAAATACCCGTAGACAAAGAGCGAACAGTGACCCGTTTTGCGATATGATGTCTGGCTTAAGAGTTTGCTGCATTTTCAAGAAAGAAAAAGTCAAGAGGGAATTGTTGAGTGTACAATTCACTTCTATGTCGGATGTGCAATTTTATATTTTAAAAAAAATCGAATTTGGTTTCGATTTAGTCCATTGTAAACATAATATGAGAAGTGGTAAAAGAGACATCTCAAGGTCGATCATATGATGAACCAGTTACATTACACTAATTGAAGTAATCATATGATGAACCAGTTACATTACACTAATTGAAGTAATCAGATGATGAACCAGTTACATTACACTAATTGAAGTAATCAGATGATGAACCAGTTACATTACACTAATTGAAGTAATCAGATGATGAACCAGTTACATTACACTAATTGAAGTAATCATATGATGAACCAGTTACATTACACTAATTGAAGTAATCATATGATGAACCAGTTACATTACACTAATTGAAGTAATCATATGATGAACCAGTTACATTACACTAATTGAAGTAATCATATGATGAACCAGTTACATTACACTAATTGAAGTAATCATATGATGAACCAGTTACATTACACTAATTGAAGTAATCATATGATGAACCAGTTACATTACACTAATTGAAGTAATCAGATGATGAACCAGTTACATTACACTAATTGAAGTAATCAGATGATGAACCAGTTACATTACACTAATTGAAGTAATCATATGATGAACCAGTTACATTACACTAATTGAAGTAATCATATGATTAACCAGTTGCATATATTAATATATGCGTCAATATGTTAGTTTTGACATTTAAGTTGTCAATTATTTTTTTCAAGAGAAAATACAACACCTTCACTCACTCTTAAAAGTTTGTATTTGTGTGTTTTCTTTATTTTGTTTACAGACTTATTGCCTTGGATTCGAATGGCTGACTGACAATCAGATATCATCTTCAAGGATTTTGCGACAAAGGTGAAACTTCTCACTCATTAACTTTATTTCTGCAGCCCGTTTGACATTGCGTATACTAAGAAGTGAAACTAGGACGAGGAATATAATTAAATACGGGATAAACTACCAATTCCGTATGTAATGGTTACCCTCATGCAAGGTACGAAACGTTTCGATTTACGTAAAACTCCTGATCAAAATGAAAACCAGTGAACCAGAAAGTACGTTTTAATTAATTTACACCAATTATTATCACCAATAAAATTGGTGTTATAGATTTAAATGAGTAAACGCTAAAAGGATTTCATAGGGTTGAAATCTTACAACTACAAAAGGCACGTTTCACCATTGATTCTTATGTTCTCCTAGTCAGCAGATCCGATGAACCGGGTGCATGGAAGACATTTCAAAAAACGTTATATCAGCAGCGGTATCAAGGAGCCTGGAAGTGAAAGAGTTTGAAAAATTGTGAGCTTTAGAATATGACAGATGTATAAAAACAAATCGCACTGGCAAACGGATTACAAGCTGATTTACAAACTGCAATATAAAAGACTATAAGCTGATTTATTAGATCATCAATGACAAGAACGGTAATGAAAATTACAGAGAAGTTGGCACAAATATTCCAACATTTACAAATCTATCAAATCTCAATTAAAACCTGTCTGGACGCAAGTGACAATTAACTATCCATTTTTCCCCGACAATACGTGTGTAATTTTGAGTTTAACATCACCAAGAAAACAATAAAGTAGATATATTTACCTAAATATTGGACCAAATCGTTTCATGTGGTAAAACTTTGTACACCATCTGGATGAAGTGAAAACCATTACAACGTTCAAAGTCAGCGAATATACAGATGTGTAAGCTTTATTTTGAACAAACTAATTGATGTTCCAAAAAGCGTATGAATGGTGTTCTGTACACGCATAACAACTAGTGTAACATCTTGTACATAACGGTCTTACTACATAGTTTCCAAGATTCATTGTCAATCATATAAACAAATTAAGACAAACAGCAATAGCACCAGTTGATAACATAGCAATATACTGCACAGTCGGACATATTCTTGCAAAGCTGTTTAATAGATTTGATTTGTAAATCCTTTGACTGCCTAATTGCCTGTTTAATATCTTCACATGGCTTAGGAACCGCACTTTGTGCACTCAGTAGCGATCACTCCAATTTCCATATAGTACAGCATTTACCACTTAGTCACATTATGTTCGATCGATACAATACCCCAAATAATACATTGCATCTTTAAGTTTGCTCTGAGTTATTAAAAAAAATTGTTAATCTTTATTTCCATGAAATCTTCACCAGTATTTACCAATATCTATAGATCTATCGTTTCAAAAATGAACAATCTGTTCGAGTCCTTCTTTGTCATACAATCTGGCGAACAACATGACCACGTTATATGTCTGAAGTCCATTGTATTGATATAAATATGAAAGCTTCCACGACTATTACATTTTTGTCTGGTTTATCAAGGGTTAATTATATTATGTTTTCTTCAGCTCAAGGTGTTGCATGTTAGCTATGCTGACTTGTCGTTATTATTGTACCTATGAAATCGCTGTCAATGTGCTTCCTGCTTTGAGCGTGTTAAATTCAGTGAACATTTTTACGGTGTCTGCTTCTTGCATGATGTACGAAACCCCACGTGTTTTGCTGAGTTAGGACAATATAGCCACATTTTATGTATCCTGACTATCTATGCACTGAAAAACTTATTAGTAATTGTAGTGTCTGTAATTGTTGCATGCTGTCAAAATACTTTACCAAATATTTTAAAACGCTACAAAATATCACTAGTGCAAAGAGTTGGGATAGTCAATGTGCTTTCACAATGCCAGTAATGTCAATATTGCTGTCATCCAGCAAAAGATATGAAGATTTAAATACAGCATGCAACGACCAAACACAATAACGAAATGGAGGAGCTTATCATCCACTTAAGAAAAGCTCTCGATATACACTCTCAAATCAAATATGTTGAAACATAAAAGTGTGCAAGAGACGAAATATCAATATACCTCAAGAATATGAGGGTAATTTTGATTTCAAGCTGGCCTTTTACAAAACAATGCGGATTAGAAACCTACATTTTCGCACATTCCTATATGTGTATGATCGTGTTTTCCAGAGTCGAACACCGATGGAGGATAGTTCTTTATCCATACTCGTGGACTATTTTGACAGTTTATTGCTAGCTTAGATCAAGCATTTCGCAATTTCCATCATTACTTGAACATTCTTTCGAAATAATCAAGATATGCTTTAAATAGAACATAATCATGAATTAAAACAAGCAGATGGTGACTTGAAACGTGTCCTCTTCATCGACCTGCAAAAAAGACGTTGTAAATGTCAATTTTTAAAATAATTCTTATCCTCTTTGTTAATTCTGATGATTAATCAATTCTATATCAAAGTTAAATCGAGGAATTTTGTCTGTCTCGGTTAATCTTATGGAGCATCATTGCACAAAATGTCTGCAGTGCACAGTTCGGACGCTGTGCATTATCACTTACTGTATCCTTTTCAGTCAATGTTCTTTAAAATTTTAAATGTTTTGAAATGTCGTTTAAAGTTTACATTAAATATTTCAGTGTAAACCTGACTTTTCACCCT